>JABUQX010055719.1:0-31010 GCA_015478945.1 Trachelipus rathkii
GTAGAGCTTATATTATATATATTTATTTGTATATATATTATATATTATATATATTATTAATTATATATTTAGATAGTTAGTGTATGTGGTAGTATTTTTTAATATAGGTTGTTATATATATTATAATATATAGGTATACTTTTTTTTTCTCTGAAGTTATTATATTTATAATTTTATATCTATTTTATTGATAGTTTTTCTATATATTTATTTGTACTATATATAGAATATTTTACTGTAGTGTTAAAATTCATTTTGGTATATTAAATTTTATATATATATAATATCATTATATTTGTATATATATATATTGTATATATTATATTTTATTTATCATTATATACATTGAGCAGAATACTATTATATTCTCAAAGACTATATATTTTTTTATATAATGTTTTTTATATATTTTATATTATGATAATATATAATGTTTGTTTTATATATATTATATATACGTAGTATTATATGTATAATATTATAGTATCATTATATATAATATAAATATACGATAATATATATAATAACTATTATTTTCTGTGCGGAGAGGGGGACGCTAGGTTAGTAGAGAAAGAATTTTATTAGATAAAGATATTTTAACCTGCGAAGCTGGGTTTACTTGTTACACAGCTGGCCAATAAAGCATAATATATATAGGTGTAGGTTAGTTATATTTATATTTTGTATTGTAGTAATAGACTATTATAATTATAAATATAGTATAGCAGTATATATATATTTATTTATGGTTCGATGCTCAGATATAAATAGTGCTAAACATATAATATCCTTCCCTATAATATTTTGGTTTTCATTCAGGGTGTAAAGAAACCATTCTGCGGAGGTTTGAAAATACTTTTCGAAGAATATTAATTATTCTTTTAATAATTAGTCGCGACTGATATATAGTAGATATATAGTTTATATATATATAGATAATATAGTTAGTTTTTTTATATCTAGTTTTATATATTTATATATTAGTATATATTTGCTCATTATTAATACTATTAACTTTATTATATATATTATATATAATTGTATATATATATTATAATACATAAGTATATGTATATATATGATATTATTCAACTGTGTAGTACAAAAGTTACCATTTATTATAATGATACAATATATAATATATTAACTTAGTATTTTACAAATATTAAAAATATAATATGATATATGACTCCTATATATATAATAGTTATAGCTAGTGATATAAGTATATGTTATTCTTATTTTATGTAGTATATTATTATTATATTATCATATTAGTATAAGTATGTAGTTGTTATATTTATATCTATAATGTAGTCTTGCTCCAGGTTTGATAAGTGTAATAGTATAGTAGTAGCGTATAATATATAGTTATATTATATTATATATTATATAATATAATATATTTAATATAGATTATTAGTAGGTGATAGTATTAATGTGTAGTCGTAGTAATGCGGTTGTGCGTTCGCTACTTTATTTTACCTAATGCTCATGCGCACCCTCGGATTGCGGACAGTGGTTGGGAGGCACCGTTGCTGAGTTAGGTGGGGAGGCATTGGAAGATGAGGATGGATTTATATACTATTAGTATATCTGAATATACTTATATATATATTATTATATGTGAATATATATTTAAGTAATATTATATAGGTATATAGGTAATATTATATATTTGTTACTTATTACTATTTATATATAATTATATATAGATTTATATATTATAGTATATAGTATAATAGTATATTATATAGGATATTTATAAGTTATTATATATTATTAGTATATTATAATATATATATATATATATATAAGTGTATATTTTAGTATTTGTATTTATAGTATAGTATTATGTGTATATATAAAGTTTTGGGCGGCTGAAATTGTGGCCAAACGGTGTAGATTTGGGGAGTCGCATGGCATAGGCTGCGGGTTCGAATCCCCCTAGTTGGAGTCTGAGGTTGAAATTACTTGAAGATCTCCTGATGGAGAGCAGGAGGTGTGAACTTTTTGATTATTATTAATATATAATATATATATACTATATATATCTATATAATTTATATATAGTATATAGCTACTGTATATATGATTATTATAAAAGTTATTGAAAACACCCCTTACATTTTTCTTAAAAAATTTTAAGCTTTGCATACTTTACTGTTTACTCATGAGAACTCACTAAATATGAAAACACGGCGAAGAAATTACATTAAAAAACTTTTTACCCACCTGCCAAAGGGGGAAAAGGGTAGGGGAGCCAGGAGTAGAGTACCTCATTCTGCTTTTTTGTCGGCAATCTCCCAAAGAGGCAGGAGTTTGGGGGGTTAATATGCCCAGTCGGGCATCAATTTGGTAAGTTTTAAAATAGCTTTATGAAATGGTGAGATTCGCGCCGGCCTTGTGATTTTGATGAGTTACTTTTAGAAAGTAAATTAATAACAGAATGATCTCTGTGGCTTTGATTTCTATTAATAGGAATCATATTAATCTTCTTGAATCCACCCAGTGAATAGTAAAATTTTGTGGGAATTATGTTTACATGTAATTGAACATAATTCTTTTTAGGTTAAGTTTTGTTGGTTAATGTTAGGTTAGTTAGGTTGGTAGGTTAGGTAGGTTAGGTTAGGTTAGGTTGGTGTAGGTTAGGTTAGTTAGGCTAGGTTAGGTTAGGTTAGGTTAGGTTAGGTTGGTTTGGTTTTATAACAAATAAACATTTCTTAACATCGGCAAATGAAAATGTTTTCATATATAAGACGAAGAATGAAATTAAAGACATCAGTTTTTTAATTTCATTAGCTTAAGAGACTTATAAAACATTTTACTTATTTAATTGCTATTAAAGATTACTTCTTTAAATAACAAAATTCTTTTGATAAATATATCTGACCGCATAAAGAAATAATATGGATAAAAGAAGAAAGAATTTAAAATATAAATGGGCTTGAAATAAACAATTTATTTTAAATTTTAGAGAGTTTGAAAAACTTAGCAACCTCTTTTGGAATTTAATTTAAATGTGCTTATACGTAACTTTGTGGAACATGATTAATAATTAAAAAAGCGTGTTATCATATCGACTCTTAAGCCGAGTGCAACGTACATTAATTTTCGCGATAATGATAGGGCCAACTCCACAAACACCCACATACACACTCCACACATACAAACACTACCATTCCTCACGACAGACATTACATAACGACATCACACGAAATAACACATGCATCAATAGCACGCAAACACAAACGTCATCTTACACAGAAGCGATAAATATATTGTATTTAATTAATATATATAATATTATATATTAGTAAAATAGATATAGTATTATTATTATATGTTAGATTTAGTATATTTAATTATTATATTATATTTTTGTTATTTCCTAGCCGATTTATGAAGATTAGCTAAATAAATTAAAAAAAAAAAAAGAGAAAATGACAAAAATATTTATGAGTCCCAATTTATTATATAATGTTATTATGATAAATATTAAAAATAGCATGTGATTGTTCATTTCTAAGATTCAGAATATGCTTTAAATATTGAAAAAAAGAAGTAGAAATTTCGAGATGAAATTGGGAATTATGAGTTCACCAAATTGATATTTATACGCGTTTATGATTCATTATTAGTTTTGCTTCTTTATAATTCTTTTTTAAGGGTGGTGGGTGGAAGGGTATTTATAGTATTTTGTTTGATTATTTGGTTTTGTTTTTTTGGGTATTTGATTGTTAGGAAAATAGTCTGTTCCTGCATTTGTTTTTATTAATCGGTGGTATTATCGTTATACTAATATATGTAGTGTAAGTGTTTTACTAATATAATTATATAATTAATATTAATTATTAATCTAGATTAATATTATATTATTTATGATAATAATTATCCTTGTAGTAAAAAAACAATATAATGATATGCTATTTTATTCGTTTATAATTATTATTCACTGATTGTTGAAATAATTTTCCTCCAATCAATTCTCCTCAAACCTAATACACCCCAAAAAGTATAATATATATATTCATAGATTATATATTATATATAATAGTATATTAATATATTATAGTATATATATAGTTAATAACTTATAGTAATAGTATATATAAAAATCGGTATAGTTATATAATAATATATATTATATATATTATTAGTAATTAGTATATATATATTTATTATTATATATATATATATAATAATATATAGTTATATATATATTTATATACATAAATTTTCGAGAATTTTTCATTTGATGTTTAGAAAATAAAACAATTAATTCCATTTATAATACCACTATATCAAATTAGTATAATTCCTGTAATTAAATAAAAGTTTAATTGAGAGATTTTCTTTTAGGGTTTTATGAGTCTGGGTTTCATATGTTTTAAAATATCCATTATAGCAAATTGTTTGAGTCTTACTACAGTGTAACCATAAAGTCTTGTCTACATACTTTTCCTTTTCTTTTGTTAGCTTCTGTCATGTGTAGATTATAGCTTTGAAGAAAGTATATGTGGGTTATGGCTTTCAGCAAGTAAGGAGGGATTGTTTCCCCATGTTGACAGAGACTTCATAAGAAAAAAAACTTCGATTATTCTTCAAGCGAGAAAGAGATTTTTGCTCTGACTGTGATAATTAGCACAGTCTACGTTTTAACTCTTTCGCCTTCCCAAAATGAAAGAAATATTAGACCAATTTTCAATTGATCTGGTTTGAAATCACTGAGTGAATTCGGTATTCATAAGACAGGAAAGATTAAAATTAACTGTAAAATGATTATCACGTTCTTGTTCGAGTGGACATATGTTTTAAAGTTGGAACTCCTTATTGAATTTTCGATGATTAAGTTGGGTTTACATTATCTATTTTTGTTTTATGAATTATAATCGTTATTAAAAAGAGAGAGGATGATACTTCTCAACAATACAAGGCAGTGTTGGGAAACTTTTTCAAGACGCGTTAGACATGTTGTTATCTTTCGTGACATGCTTCAACGTTTCAAAAGCACACACTTTATGATAAGAACGGTTTTAAGCAACTTAATTGAGCAAGGCTTAAACAGAATAAAGGAGATATCAACTAATAATAAAGAATGATTATTTCAGTCTAATACTTTGGACTTTATTGCCAAATTGCCAGTAGAGATAGCGCAATGACATCTTTGTTAATGAATAAGATGGCCTTAGCATCATGCGCTTGATGGAAATGCTTGGAGGTATATTTTATGTTGTTAATTTTAGATTTTATAATGGTTTGTTTCATGTCCAAATAGGACTTTGATACATATTTCTTAACTTAGGGAGAGTACAATGCACACGGACTGGAGATATGGCATGTACACTAGAGAGGATGATAGAAGAATAAATAGATAGATATATATTCGGAGCGGGTGTCTATATGTTTGAGAAGTGCAGTAAGAGATTGCAGCTTTTTGTCGTGCGCAGCAAGAATTTCGGCAATGATCTGTTAAATGATTCGCTGAACTCGTTTTCGAGTACGTTAAAAGATTTTTGTTAAAGCCGCGATTAAGTGTCTGCTCCATGAAGGTCAAATTTCCATTGTGCCTATAGACGGCGTCGAAAAAACAGTAAGTCAGTGTATTTCACGTTGGATCTGGCTCATACGTGCTTTGTCGTTTCCGACGAGAAGCATATTGTTTGTGTGGTCTTCGCATTGCGTTTGGTTTCCAGGATTACGTCTCAAACCATGATATAGCCTGTTATAAGCTTTAACCAAAAATTTTTTCATTTCGAGTCTTTAGTAGATTTCAACATTTTACCCTGTTTCGCTTTCTACTTCACACAGACAGTTCGGGTAGCGGCATCGTTTATGCGCAACAAATTGTTTGCGGCATGTCAATGTATTCGTTAATGCATGACTAACGAACAGCGATTTTTTATATCACAGATTCTTTTCTGCATCACTGGCTCAGACACTGGAATCGCACGGTATCTTCCTCCATGCACAGCTCTAACAAGCTTCAGATTTTCAAATCCGTTGTTATGCAGGATATGCGTCTCCACAAAGGGGTGGCTCATAACATTTCTTGCGTCCTTGAAAGCTTTTGTGCATGAAAAACATGTGTCTTGATAGAAGTGGCATCTTAGGAAACATAACAAAGACACTTAACACACAAAAATTGATAGCGTACGGCTGTTCATTATTTGCAAAAACGTAAAGAGAATAGAAAACCAACCGCCATTGACATGGATTTAGATGCAAGACCATGGAAGACTGGACTTAGTAAATCTGGTTTTGGGGAGACTTATTTAGACATAACCTCAGCTATTCCAAACCGATAGAGGGGAATAGAATAATTAGTTTGTTTGATGATCGAACTATGAATATTTTAATTTTTGAAGTTATCTCTTATTTACTTGTTTTTTCCTTTCGGAGGATTTTTTTCTTTTGAATTTCCAAGAGAAGATAGCATATAACTTTAATTTTACAGATAGTTTCAATTTTTTTCTGGGGCACTAAAATGATCCAATTTTAGTGTGGTAATAAATTTATTTTAGAAAGGTTTATGGGTAATCTATTAGTTTTGGTAAAAAAAAATTTACAATCTCTGATCCAGCTCTTTTTGTGAATTTTTGAACAAGGCATAGTACACATTTTGCGTGAGAACTTAGATCTACATCGATTTAATATTACGTCAGTATTGTTTCAGTTTATAGGTGAGTTGCAATGCCAAATTTGAAGAAAATAATTGTTCGTGTTTTTTTAGTGGTTAATGATTGTTGTTGTTTATATCATCATGTAGGAAAATTGAATAATAAAATAATTTCCATGACTTAATTTTTTCATTTTTAGAGGCAAAAAAAAACTTTATTGCCATATATATGCATATAATATATATATAGTCTATATAACTATATATGTATCTATATACTTATTATTATAGTATATAATATTTATAGTCGTATATATATATATATTATGATAATTATATATATTAATATAATATAGAGAGGTAGCTTCTATGGAAATAATTATTAACATTTCTGATGAACAACAAAACTTCTTTTGTCAACTCAAAGGTGTTAAGAGATGTATTCTTTTTTGGAGAGGCGGATCGGACTAGTAGTGAAACCTCCTGTATATTGTTAAGGCGACGCTCTGTGATGATGGTTCGTGTCCTGGCGCGAGTGAAATTTTTTTCGTCTTATTATTGCAATTTATCGCAACAAGCATATGTTGTGCGCATTTCGGCGATCCTTGACTTTGGTCGGATTGTCCTGTCTGTAACCATGGCACGCCTGAAAATGCGTGTAGCAAGGGGGGGTCAAACACCTCTTGTAGCAAGAGTTTCAAAGCAGTGATGATGAAGCAGGAGATTGGAAATCTTTCGGATGCATTCTTGTTTTGGGGAGGCCGCATGGAGCTAGTGGTAGATGCTTACGATTGTCTGAACGGCGAGCTGTGTCGATGGTACGAGTCCTGGCGCGATTTCTTTTTTTTCGTCTTAATTATTTGCAATTGTTCACAGATATTGGATGCGCATAGGTCGGGTTCGTTGACTTGGCGGTGCGTCATGTTAAAACATGAACACCCCTGAAGAATGCGTGTAGCCCCAGAAGGGGTGGAATTATTCTGTGGCTTTAAAATATGTCGATGATTTTGTTATTTCGTGTCGCAAGAGTTTGGAAAACTTTTGAGATGCATTCTTTTTCTGGGAGTGTGATGCGGACTAGTGGTGTAGAGCCACTCTAATTGTCTAACGGCGACGCATATATGTGATGATTTAGTCTGTGCGATGAAATTTTTCGTCTGATTTATTGCAGAATTTATGCACAAGATATGTGCGCATGTAGGCGTTCTTGACTATTGGTCGGTTGCTGCTGTACCAGGGCACCGAGAAGGAATGCGTGTAAGCCCAGCGAGATTCCAATACCGCTTTGTTAATTTAAGTAAGGTCAGTTTTAAGCAGTGATTTGAAGCAGGAGATTTGAAAACTCTCGAGATGCCTTTCTTTTTATAGGGAGGCGGATCGGACTAGTGGGTAGAGCTTCCTCTTGTATATTTCTAGCGGCGACGCTGTTGCGATAGTTCGAGTCCTGGCGCGAGGAAATTTTTTTTGTCATTATTGAATTTGTCGAAGAAGCATGTTGTGCGTCTTTGCAGTATTGACTTGGTCGGTTATTGGGTCACTGTTCCGCATGAGCACCCTGAAGATGCGTGTGGCCCAGCAGGGGTTCTAACCCATTTATGGATTTAAATAAGTATCGAGTTTAAAGCAGTGATTATCGAGGCAGAACTGAAAACTGAAAAGAGATACCTTATTTTTTTTGTGTGTCGGATCGGGCATATGTGGTGGAATTCCCCTGGAACTTCCTGTACATTTGTTGACGGTTCGAGTCCCTGGCGCGAGTGAATTATTTTTAGTCTTATTTATTGAAATGTTATCGAAACAAGGATGATGTTCCTGCCGTGTGGCTGGCTGACTTTGGTTGGTTGCTCCTTGTAACACGGGAGCAACTAGCAGAATGTGTGTAGCCCCAGTAAGGGGTTAAAAGCACCTTTATGGATTTAATAAGTCGTTCAAAACGTGATATCAAGCAGGAGATTGAACATGTTTACGAGATTACTTCTATTTCTGGAGTGAGATCGAACTAGTGGGTAGAGTTCTGTACAATTGTCTGAGGGACCTGACTGGTTATCGATGGTTTACGAGTCTGGGCAGAGTGAATTTTTCATGTCTTATTAATTGCGAAATATAATAAGAACAAGTAAGCATCTGTGCCCATCAGTCGGCGTGGGTTGACTTTGGTTGGTTGGCTACCTGTAAAGGAGCAAACCTCAAGAATAGCGGTCACGTAGCCCCAAGCAGAAGTCTATATTAGATTTATAGTCTGTACAGGTCTTATTCCAGACATGAGTCTCACTACTATAGATACATTAGCAAGGTATATTAGCAACCGTTCATGTAAGATACCTAGCACACTCAAGTCTTTATGCCGTTTGATCTACTCAATGGATTTTAACTTGCATACCCAGCCATGCCTCTTACATTACACTAGAAACGTACTTCAGTATACTACATTTGCATCATCGTTCACCTTTTCATGCCACGCATATAATCTAAATATTTGAACTCAGACATTGTTCAGGCTGCTCAGCATGTAACATATACTTTAACAAGAGAATATCCATACTCAAGACATCTTGCTGGGGCATTTCTAAACGTTAGTTTTCAAACATCGTTTAACACTGCAAATCTCTCCGACATCCAGTCCTCAGAAGTATTCAGATTCGCCATCACTAACATAGAATCATATGCGACATATAATGAAGTAGAGCACTCCACGTTCTTGGTCATATTTCATTTACTCAACACCATCCTGCCTATGTACTAATTCACCCCACATTGATTTCATAACCATCATATAATAATATTATATATATATATAATAGTTTTATACGTATATATATAATATATATAGATTGTAGTATATATTATATATGATTTTATAGTATATAATATATATATAGTATAGTAATAGCATATATATATATTAGCTTTATAATATATATATATATAGTATTATTTATTTAATATATATAATATATATTTAGTAATATATATCTTATAATATATATATTTATTCTATATAATCATTATAATAATATATTATATCGTATATGTATATAATATATAAGTATAGAAAGCATATATGTATATATATGGTATATATTATATATATATATTTATGTAGACTATATCTATATATAGTTTATATAATATATTGATAATAATTAGTATAATTAGAAAGAGGAAGATAATAGTAATTAATTATAATATATATTAATAAGTAGTAAATTCTCATTGAAGCAACATAAACACCACAAATTAATTTATTTTTTTTAAAAAATAAGAAAAATAATATTATTTTTCTCCGGCGGTCCGAACTCGCTATAGTTATTGCAGCTGTTTGAGAATTGATGCAGTATTTTGGCAATTATTTTTTCACGATAAAGATATTATTTTGAACAAAATTTATGACCTAGAATCCGGTTCGTTTCATACTCCGGCAGTGCGGTTCCAGATCCGTGAGCTGGAACAGACGAAAGAGGTTGCTAATTTGAAAATTGTTTTAGCACGTCTTACAGGCAATAGTTTCATACGCAAGAAAAAAAGATATTTATGAGGAAAGAATTATAATGCCACAGAATGCCGGCGTTCGTTTCCTTTGTCGGAACGATAACAATAAGGTATTTGCAGTCTATTGAACATATGGTGTAAAACGTTTTCGCCCGGAGGAATAATAGTGTTTTCATGTAAGAAACATATTATTTGGAAAAAATTTGTAAAAACAGGGAGCGGTCTTCTAAAATTCGACGTCGGTTCGACTCGATGCGGATCGCTAAAGCCTTTTAAGCGTTCGAAGTAAGTTCAGCAAAAAGTATCTGGCAATACACAGCATTTGCCATCACTGAAAATTATTTTGTTGAAAAATAGTTTATAGTAAGGAAGAATCGGCTCCGGATGACAGAAGCTCAAGATCGGATCTGATTATCGTGATCGGATCATCAAAAGGTTCTGCAGCATCTCGTTGAAAATTGGTGGGGGACAAAGTCTTTCTTTCAATAATTTGTTTCACCTACAAAAATATTTCTTAGAAAAAAATTACACATACTTATTCCATGCGTCCGGATCCGGCTCGGATGACCGACTAAAGGTTCTGTACTAATTGAAAATTGTCAGTTTATGTTTACTGGCAATGAATTTTTTTCGCGCTAAAAGAGAACTTTTTTTGAAGAAATTAAATACACAGGATCGGCTCCGGCCGGCCGGGTCCGAAGCCGCTCAGAGTTATCGGCTTCGGCTTCGGATCTGATGAAGTTTCTGCCTATTTGAAAATTGTTCAGCACTGGTCTTCTATCAATAATTTTTTCACATAAAAATATTTTCTGAAGAAAAACATAAAAACTCCGCTCCGCTATGAATTCTGGACGATCGGATCTGATTATGATCTGGCATATTAGATGAAATTGTTCGAGTCTTCTTAATAAATTATTCATCCTAAAGAAATTATTTCTGAAAAATTTATACAAGAATAAGGTGAAGTTGAGATACACGGATCGAACCCGACTAAGGTTTTACTGGCAATATTGAAATTTTGTGTTCAGTACGTTTTCCTGATTAAATTTTTGACTATAAAATATTTTTTGAAAAATTACATACCCAGGCTGCGGCTCCGGCTCCGCTCCGACTTAAAATTGGTCGGCTCTGGCTCCGGCTCAGCTTGCCGGCTCATCTGCATGCGCCCGGCTCTACTACAGCGTCCGGCATCGATCCGCTCGGCTCTGACTCAGGCTCGATTGCACTTTCGGCTCCGGATCTGAACAAGGTTATATGACTTTTGAGAAAATTATTCAGTACCATTTCTGGCAATAAAGTTTTCACCTAAAATATTTTTTTAATAAATTCATTACACAGCATCGGATGCCGGCATACGCGGATATAGGATCGATAAGGTTTCTGAATATTTGAAAATTGTTCAGCAGTTTAAGTAAGATTTTTTCAACTAAAAAAAATATTTTTCGAAAAATCATACTCTGGTACGACTCCATCTCGCGATCCATTCCTGATTGGAATCGGCTCCGCTCGACTGCAATCGGAATTCGATTAAGGATTTCTGCACTATTTGAAATTGTTCAACAAGTCTATACACAATTTTTATACCAAGAAAATTATTCTTGAAATTTATACCAGGATGCGTCTCGAATCGGATCCGGATACGGCATGACTAAGGTTTCTGCATATTTGAAAATTGTTTCATGAGTCTTCTGGCATTAAATTTTTTCACTAAAAAATATTTTTAAATTCATACCATTTCCGGTCGTTCGGCTCCGGTCGGCTCCGACTTCCCTTCGGATCGACTGTTCAATTCGGCTCGGATACTGACCTAAGGTTTCTGCACTATTTGAAATTGTTTTGCACGACTTCATGGCAATGAAATTTTTCATCTAAAAAACATTATTCTTTCTGAAAAATTATACTATTGCAGTTCGGCCTTGATTGGCTCGGAAACTTCGACTCCGGCGTCCGACTAACGGGATCCGGATCGATGAAGAGATTTTGCACTATTTGATCTGTTAGCCATCTTCTGGCAAAATTTTCATTAAAAAATTTTTCTTAAAAAAATTATAACTCGATATCCGGTCCGAATCAGCAACCCAGCTTTGTCGGATCGGATGCAGCTAAGCTTCGCCTATTCTCGCATAACGTTCGCGACTAGTCTTCTGCAAAAAAGTTCACTAAAAGAAGTATTTTTTTCGAAATAGCAGGTACGAACATCAGGTTGACTTCGGCTCATTTCGCATCGGCTCAGCTGACAGATCCGGACTTAATCTAATGTGAAAATTGTTTCAGTACGATCTTCCCCAACACCCTGGCATTAATTTTTGCACTAAAGAAAAATATTATTTTTTGGAGAAAAAAATTATATACAAACCAGCTCCGATCCCGGCTCAGGCTAAGTGCTCCGCATCATGAGATTTCTTAGTCTCTAACTTTTCCGAGTCCTTCATCCTTCCTCCATTATCGTCTGTTATGCATTACATGTGTCTCTCCTATATTTCTTCTTTTAACGTTCTGGACCAACCCCCGAGGGTGCTCAGGCTCCCCGCAGGAATTTAAACCTTCAAATTTGTGAAACACTGGTTCAAAAACATATAAAATGGCACGAACATTTCTTTTTATTTGTTTATTTACAGATCCTAATCATTTCCCGATACCGGTATCGCACCCGGTATCGGTACCGAGCCTTGCTTACTCTTTATGTGTTTTCTTTAAATGGGCTATGCCCTATTCTCGTATTTTTTTTACTTATTTTCTTCCGAACTACAGCTTAACCAACATTGGAAGCTCAGCGTGAATCCTCGGCTCCGACGAGGTCACACCACTAGCTATTGGGATTCCAAATTTGGTGGAGATAGGACAAAGGGTTGATCCCTAACCGATAGTTGTCAGATTTGGTCCCAAATCTGGCCATCCGTTGATCTCTCGGTATGAACTGCAAAAATTAATGTCGGTTTATATAATAATAATTTATTTCGATTATGTTTTTTTGTTGTAATATGTCATTCAGAACACAGAAAGGCGATTTATATATCGATTTGAGGTTAAATGATCGCGATCATTTGATCGTTTGAAACCTTTTAAGAACCAATGAGAACCTTTTATGGGTTAATCCTACTAAGCTTACGTTAAAAAATCAGAAAACAATCTTCCAGATCTTAAAACCTATCTCACCGACCTTAGAAACTTATACTTTGGTGTATCAAACGTCAAAATTTAACGGTGCTATAGAAATTTCAAAGTCTTCAGCCGTCATGACTTGGATTACCTGTCGGTCTGAAGATCCGAAATCCTGGTCCTCAATCCTAAAGACAAGCCTTTCTCACTAACGTGCAGTGTTCCCACTGGGAAAATCCCCAAATTTCTTTAGAGTTGGGGGCTTTACCCAAATCACCTGCTGACATGACTGCAGCTTTTCATGCTGGTTCGAGTTCAGGTTCAATACCTTAATTCAAGGAATTCCGGATCTCAAAATCGGTCTCCCCGACCTTAGAAAGCCCATCCTTGTCACGTTAAGCTTGAGAAACTGGATTTTGCAAAATGTTGCAAATGTTGCATTGCAACTTCCGGTTGCAACTTCTGGATGTCATTTTGGCCGTTGATAGTGGTCGCTTTCCTACTTGTTTACACTGCTGAAACAAATTTTTGTGCAAATTTCATATATAGATTTGATTCGAATAAACCCAAATTAGTGTGTTATTTTCTTTGCGACACGTTGGTCAAATTACAACTGAAATATTATGCAAATACATTATATACATAACGTTCAAAACAATTGAGTAATGGTCATATAACCACTAGTGGGAGAATCATCTGCGTTTAACCTAGGTGAATAGAGTGTGGGCCGTGATCATCGACATGTAATCGGTATGGTGGAGACGGACGTCCATGTGTAATTTAGATTGTACTCGTTGTGTGAGAGTGAGTGTGAAAGTCCAGCAAATGACAGGGTCTAATTTTTGTAGTAATATAGATATATATGGTTTATGTATAGAGAGAACTCAAGTATTTAATATATATTTCGCCTTTAAATATATAATAAAATATTATTTTGTATTGAAATTGAAAAGACTCGAAAAGTTTTCCTCATTATTATTTAAAACTCTATAATTTTTCTTATATATATATTTTATTAAATATTTTTATTTTTATATAATATATTTAAGAAAAAATAAATATATTTTTAATTAATATATTATTTCACTAATTTTATAGTAGTATTATACGCGTAACTTAGATCAACACACACCATTATACAGTTATTGACTATGACTAGATAATTAATTGTATGTTTTTAATGAATAGACTTTTGAGAATTCATATATATAATTACTACCATTTATAAATAAATAATAGAAATATAGAGAGAGAGAGAGTGCAGAGACACGCAGTATGTAAAAAAACTTTAAAAAATGTGTGTAAAACTTTCGTGCTAGTCAAACTTATTTATATTTTATATGTACTAGGAACTAATAATATATGCAAATAATAAGAGTTAAACGTTGGAATAAATTATTATATTATTTCCTTTTAATATTATATAAATGTATTGACGGGAGAAAATACTTTAATATGTTTATCGCTATATATATATAGACAAGTTCTTATATGGTGAATCGTTTTTGAATAAATCATACTTAGTATTATTACGTGAATACTTTATTGGATTATATCAATTATTGTGTGTAGCGGCAAATTTATAAATACATATGTGAGATTATAATATATATTATATATTATAGTTTTTTTAAAAATATATTTTTTAGGATGCTTAAAGTATGTATGTATATTGTATATATAAATATAAGAATTGATGTCGCAATATACATATATTTCAGATAGAAAAATAAACACTTTTGCAAAATATTAATCTAATATAGTCATTGCTGAACCAGAAATAGTAAAAAATATAATTATATTAACACTATAAACTTTTACGTACAAGTACGGACGGAAAATTATAATGAAATATATATCATATATTATAATATATATATAAATTAATTATTGATTTATATACAGTCTATATTCTTAATTTATATACTGACACTTCATTTAAATATATTTTATTATATATATATATTTAATAATATAATACTATATATATTATATATATATATAATATAATATATTAATATATATATATATATTTAATATAATATATATAATTAATATCAGTATCAACTTATAATTCAACTGTTATTCTAATGACTCGATAAGATAGTCACATTATCACTGTTTCTCTCCCATTTGCAAACTAAATTACATAATACAATTTCATATAAGGATTATATTGCATTAACTCTCATTAAAATTCTTATAAAAATTCTTTTGATTTCAAATTAGATCATTTTGTAGATCGTATTCCTGCGTGTATGATGATACTAGTAATTAACTTTACTCGTGATCATAAACTTTTATAATTGCGCTCCAACTTCCATTGTATAATTAAACAAAATAAATATCTATTCAGAAAAGATAGGTGAATCAATTATTGTCATTCAACAATATTTCTAATCTTATAACAATACAGCTACCAGATAGTTTCTATTTCACTTTAATCTTTGCCTTATAATTTATTATCTTTTTTATACTCATAATATATAATTTCAAGTATTAATGTTTTAAGTTTTTTTAAAATTTTTAAGGTCAAGATAAATTACAATAAATAATAACAGCGACTCATTCACACCAGTTTGCATTTAACTCTAACTTCAAGGTTTAATGTATGAATACAGTGCAAATTTAATTTTTTATAATTATAAAAGCATTTTTCTCAATCTATATAAAAGAAAACACAATTTTAATAAATATTTCTATATATTTTATATATTAATCTATATTATAATTCGTTTTTCAATGAGTATACTCATTTCTTACAAATCCCAAGCTTTTAGTGCAAAATTTGTAGGAATCTCTAGTCTTAAATTTTTGTGTTATGAATAAATAATAGACAAAGGTGACGTAAAAAATGTAGCTCAAAAGAGTATTGTAAATATCGTATAACAAAAATGTCTTCAATACCAACCGATATTATCTTATATGACTTTAAACCAATTAGTCAAAATCTGATTCAATTAAAGAAGGCTATAATAAAATATCTTTATAAACCTGACTCTAAATGGACTTATTATTAAACTATTTCGGAAAAATAAAACCAGTTTCCTCCAATATCAGGTCGAATTGTAATTGAAGAAAAAATCCTTATTTATAAATGATAACTAATTTTATTAGTTTAAGTTATTGGTTTATTTATATTTGGCAAATAGTATTTATTTACTTATTATATTGGCTTTGTAATCTTACAGCTTAAATTACATCAAATTTCTGTAATAGTAAATTCCTCTGAGTAAAATAACTTTATAAACATTTCATTTGAGATTTCTAATGATTATTATAATTATATATATTTATATACTATTATACTTAAATCATATATACATTTATAATATATATATATATATATATTATATTATCCATATTATACTACCCTAGTATCCATCATTTAGCTCTTGAGAGGATAGAAATTATAAAACACCAATCAGTACATACTATAAAATAATATTCATTAATTTAAAATATTTAACATAACTTAAATCTGTTTTACAGCAAAATATGTATATGAACTAATGTATATATAATTATATATTTACCGATAATATTTATGGTAACTATTTATATATTATATGATTATATATATTTATTAATTATATATATAGTATATATATATAATATATTAAATATACTATATATGAGCTATTTTATAGTATAGCTTAAAATATATATATAACTGTATTAAAATATTTTTTATGTAAAGGATATATTAATATTCAAGAATTTAAAGGAATAGACACGATTCAACTACACGCGTATGAGAAGTTTGCACGTTCAAAAAAAAATGTTAGAAAATAAGAATGAAAATTTTCTAGACTTTACCTCCAAATGTAACTTTAAAGATGATAAAAGGATAATATCTAATGGACAGAAGAAAGGATTGAGGCCTGATGTTAAAAATAAAGGTATTTACTATCACCTCATTCAAAAAAGGTTATATCTCTAAACAGATTCTAGAGCATATACAGTTCAGAAAAAGAGCCTCCGTTTTAAGTAATGATTTTGTTTTGATTGAAATGAAACGCAATTAATATTGTTCGACTGGTCAGAAGACAAATTCGGATGGGTGTCCGTGATGGAGAAAAAAGTAAATATAGATACAGAAGAGTAAAGCCAATAAACTCATACAAGAAAGAGCTCTTTTGAGCAAACATATCTTAAGTATTAAATGAATAGTGGTACTGCACATATATTTATCTATATATAGTTGAAAAAGCCAGCAACTAGGGAAGAGTCAAATATTATTCCTAGAAACCCGATTCATGTCTTTTTTATATGAAATAGGCAACTGAAGTCCTTCAAAGAAAGATTCAACGAAAAAAATTATAGATTAAGGGACAGAGGATGGTTTGATATTGTAGATAGTAGAGGTAAGGGAGAATAATGAAGCAACTATGTTTTAAGAAATTATATAGAAAGCAGAAAACATCTTCAACATTTGAGAATACTTTAAAGATCAGAATTCAGTTTTTTTCAATTAACTCAATATAGCCAGAATAATCTTAGATATTTGTCTATGGACTTTATCATCAGTTAGAATGAGGATACCAAATGATTTAGGTTTACAATTAAATATAAATAACACATATGAACCTTCAATTTGAAGACGAACAGTTCGTAACGGAAATGAGATATAGCTTCTATGTTGACATTTATAGTATTAATTTTATAATTTTAATGAATTGTTAAATCAGTGGGAATGATAGGTAAAGTTATTTTATGGAGGTTAAATAACAGAACCACTTGTATAGATATACTTACGTTCGCCGAGAGTTGATATAGTGTTCTTTTATTTAAAAGAGGTTACTAGAAAGGTTTGTAAGTTTCCAGTTCTATTGTGAATATACAAAAACGGATTCTGTAAGATGAGTAAGATTACTTACACTCTCGAATGAGTCATGGGAGTCATTAAAGAGAGGTATTATCAGATTTGTAACAGTTATTCACTCGTCTCACGTCGGTTAGTCTTTCAGTGGATACAACGAATTTTAGTATTTAATCTTATAACAGAGTACTCTAAAAGCCAGCAATAATAAACAGGAGTCGGATCGTTCATTAAATATTGTACTCAAAACGCGTCCCTGGTGTACTATTAATTTGTACTTTTTTTATCACTTTTCCATATAACTATAATATTTCTTCAAAAACATTTTCTCGAATATAGAAAAGCTGGATTAATATATATATATATTACTATATTATAATTCTATATATACCATATATATTAATAATAATTATATATACAATTATTCCTAGTCATAATAATATTTAATATAAAATCTATATATATACTAACTTATATTAAATATAAAAATATATATAGTTAATTATATAATAATACACAATTTGTAAACTATTTTATGAACTTTATTTATATCTTTTTAAAGCAAATGTTATATATATACTTTATTCATATTTGTTTTTATTCAATATATAATATATAATTATCATTAAAAATGAGATTACTAATATAAATCTTAGATATAACTTAATTGGGGGTGATTAATATACTCTATAATGAATAAATAATATTCATATTATTTCACTTGATCTAATAATAAATTAATAACTATATTAGTATTTTGGTATATAAGGAGTGATTGGTATACTATTGTGAGTAAACATATAAGATTAAATATGTCTATTATTTGTGTTAATATAACTATAGATATATATGTCTTTATGGTTATACTCATAATATTTTGAAGTATATGTCGGTTTCAATTTAACGAGGAAGTGACCTAAAATTAAGCTCCTACTCATTGACCATTTTTATTGTGGGTGTCAATATAAATTGTACATTTATTTTGTACTTCAATTTTTGTACTTTAATTAAAGTTCAACCTTTATTACGTTTTATTATTCACTTAATATTATCATCTATATAGCAGGTATTAAATTATATTATTCTATATATATTATCGGTATGTAGAATGTGGTCTCAAATGTATAGAAGTAATTAATTAATCTGAAAAAAAGATGATATCTTCAATATCTCCATTTCATTTAAATCTGAAATAACTCTAAAAATTATCAGTAAATTTAATTAATTAATTAAATATAGATTTTATATAAAGAGATTGAACTGTTGGCATTCTATTAACGAGCTCCTAAAGACGCAGTGCATTATAGGAAAAAAGATTGAATTGCATAGATTTTTACTCGTTACTTTTGATAGTATTGGAAGTTTTAGTAGACCAAACTAGAGCCCGTGACTCTTGTCGAAATGTGCTCGGAAAGTCGATATTGAATAAATATTACAAATGCATCTACTAAACATTCAAAAGAATTAAAATATAAATACATAAGAGATTCATGACGAAGATAACCAAGAGATAACTTAAGTGTATAAAATACAATCGAAAGTAAAAGGAGTGAAGGATCCTCGCCTAGAAAACAAGTGTGATCACCATTCTTAGGTACACTGTCATATGTGAACTCAAATTCAGGTGACACATAAGAATTGAGGAATAAGAATTGTGATGTAGTGAGAAGATAGTGAGGAATAAGGTGAGTGAAACGAATTCTCATTATGCCTTCTGATTTCTCCGTCAATAGCGCAGGCTCGAGAAATGACGAGGAACTAATTCGCGCCACCCTCCTCCCAGGGGGTCGTGTCAAACATTATAAACATAACGACTTTCACTCACACCACGGCTTCATCTCACTCTCACTTAACAGAGACTTCATGATTCTATTCGTGACCAAGCTCAAAATTAATCGTTATGGCGAAGTTAGTGAATTAAGAGAGCCTTCTTGAGGACGACAATAAAGTGTGAGAGTATGACTATTTTAACTTACGTGTGTACTTAGACTGAGTCTGAAGATCGGTCGGGCAAGGATCTGAACTGCCTTCTTAGTTACAGTCACGCCAGTACGAATTAAATGATTTGAGACATGTGAATTTGGATGTGGTTAGGATCAAAATTGTTGGAAGGATACGAATTAGCGAATGCAGGAAGGTTTAAAGGTTTTTCGGTAAGACAGCATTTTCACAGGAGAAATGACAGTGTGGAATACCTGGGCCCAATCTATTTTCTCTCTTCCTCTCGGCATAGAGACATATAAAATAAAGCGAGAGATAAGAGATACACTACGTCACTCCTGTTTCAAAGCCTGGGTGTTAATAGAAGTTGAGCAGGAGAACTAATGATTCTTTAGAACAAATTATAAATATGTATTGACAGCGTGAAAATAGTACTGAAGGATTAGCCAAGGGATTTAGACAATGAGATGTGAAGTCGAGGAGGAGTAAGCTCTTTCGTACATCGTTCTCTAATAATGGTGTGTGAAATGGTCTAGAAATAGGTGTCAAAAGGATTGGACTAAGTAGTGTGTGAGTTAGCGCTGATATATAAAGCAGTAGAGAATTCATTATCCATAATTAAGTCAGTTTGTGCACAATCAGAAATTTATCAGAGAAAGAAAAAAGAGGAGAAAAAGAGTGAAAGTTTAGAGCTGCCCCTAACTGTGCGAAAAACTTTATCGGGCAAAGAGTTTTGCGCATTATCAATATTTTTTAGGAGCTCTCGCAAGGTCTAGGGTGAATTATAAAGGAAGTGTAATTACTCTCTTTAATTTGCATCTTCATTAAAGACGGGAGAAAAATAGTAGTATAACTTTTGATAATTAAACAGAAATATAGATTTTGCACCGATTAATCTGTTGGAGGAATGATAGTTTCGTGCACATACTAATGTTTCTTTCGGTGACCTTGTGTTTAGAGTGAATTGACTTTAGTTTAATATCTTTCGAAAAATTTTGACTCACACTTGACAAAAAAGAGATCTGATTGTTCTTAATTCTCTCCAGATAAGATACACCTTAGGGGGCGATATATTATCAGCTGTGATTATTAGAGCAACGAAAAATTCGATGTAGTGTACTGGTGTATATTATGCTCCTATGGCGATTATATTTAGTAGAATGTGTAGTGATAGCACATAATATATATTATATAAATAAACTATTTATTTTATATATTTATTATACTTTATTATTATTATTATATTATTAAAATAGTATAATTTATATATAGAATATAATAAGATATGATAATTATCAAGTAGGTTGGTTAATTTAGCAAATACATAATAGTGTGTGTCAAATATTTTATTACTATCTAAATTATTTTTTCGAAAGAAATAATAATTGAAATATTTATATTTAAATAAAAAGTGTCAATATATAAAATAAAATAATAAATAAATAAAAAGATTATTCACTCATATACTAATAGGTGATTAAGAAACACTCCAATTGCAGTATATAAATCTAATACTGTGACTTCAGTTATTCCGTCAATAGATAATATTATAGTTAATTAAGTATTTAGTGCTATTAAGTGATAAATGTATAATATAGCTATATATATAAGAAAACAATGGTCATATATGGTTTGATATATATTTATATATATATATTATATTATAACTATAAATATATATATTATTAGTAATATATAAAAATAATAATAATAGTATATGTATATATTACTATATATATATATATATAATAGCATTAATATTATATATAAACATTATTATCATAGGGAGACACACATGTATATAATATATATAGTATATAATATGTTTGAGCACTCTATTTCTAATGATAAAATATATTAATAATAATATAAACAAGTGCTAGTTGTATAATTTTAATTATAGTGAGCTAAAGATAATAGTGGTATATACTTTGTCAAAGTATATTATATCAACTCACATTAGGAATAGTTTAAATAATATATTCTGTACAAATCTAGGTTTTGGTGATATAATAATTTACGCTGTTTATTGAATTTGTTCAATTACTCTTTTGAGTTTAAGATAAATAAAGAAACCTTCAGCTCTTGAGATTTGTATTTCCGAAAACTTCAACTGACTTGATATTTATATCTTCCGTTTTATTAACCGTGATATAGAGTTTGAGAGTTTCGGATGATGTTACAAATACATATATTTATAGTTGTTTGTCAGTATATACTTTGAAAGATTGTCGATATTTTGTTGTTAATTTTCGTGAATTCAGTAATCTCTTTCGTGCTAATGTTTTAATTTTGATCAAGTTTCTTTCATTAGATAAAATTAATAAGATTGGTTGTTTCTCTTATATATTCCACTTTTAGAATACAATTTCTTTTTCCTTGTTTCGTTTATATTTTATCTTTAGTTTTACTTTTTTTATTCATTAATCTTTAGTTCATTTTTAAAATTTTATATACTCGGTCCGTACATCATATGGTGTGTGTGTGTGTTTAACAGTCTTTTTTCTTTTTTTTTTTCTTTTATAATATATATATAAATATTTTTTTTTGTAAAATATACACTTAATTCCATACATACAAAGAAAATATAAATTCAGAAAACTTCACAATAAATTTTTGTTTTAATGTAAATTTGAATATGTTCAGTTTTATTCCTCATTAATTTGTACAATTTTTTAAATAATTTATATTTTTTATATCTATTTTCTTCTTTATTTCTATCTATCTTATATATATTTTAACACCAACCAATTAAAAATATGCTAATAAATATATATTATATTACACTATTAAGAAGAGTTCGTGTAGATTCAGTATCCTTTCGCTGCTATATACCATTCATCTGATCTTTCTTTCTATATGAATAAATTTAAGGTTATTACTCGAAA
This sequence comes from Trachelipus rathkii, assembly GCA_015478945.1. Classification (NCBI taxonomy): domain Eukaryota; kingdom Metazoa; phylum Arthropoda; class Malacostraca; order Isopoda; family Trachelipodidae; genus Trachelipus; species Trachelipus rathkii. The sequence goes on from JABUQX010055719.1 coordinate 22,859, forward strand.
AGCTTCGAACAGCATATATTCTTATACGAATCTTTAAAAATGAATTATAATTATTTTTGTGATCCATGCATTCTTTTTAATTTTGTTTAGGTAGTTTATTAATTCATTCGTCATTTTTACACTCTAAGGGTGGCGCTTGAATCTTTGTTTATTCGCTTCTGTGCTTCAATATATAGTGCTTAAAACAGTTGTCGTCTCTTGATCTTCTTTGTTGTGTAGCTTAAGCTTCTGTTCGTGATAGAGCGTTCGTTGGCTTGTGTGTGAGTTTATTTAGCCATGCTTCTGTTCCCTCTTCTTACTGTGCTGCACTTCATTTTTATGTTTTCTTCACCTGTCTTAGGCTTTTTTACTTCCATTAGAATAGCATACATGTGGGTGAACCCCATAGCAAAGGTGGAACTCTTATTTGTAGTTATATCTGTGTATCATTAAACGTATTAAATACGTTTCGTGCGTAGCTCATGTAGTCTTAGTTGTTTTACGAGTTTTTGAGTGTGTGTGTTTCTATCTCGTGTTTTATCTTCTATAAATTTTCTTAGCTGTGATAGCTATCATTCTTTCTGAATAACATTGGCTTCTATTATAAAGGAATATTCTTTCTTTCTTCTTTCTTTCTTCTTCTTCTTCTTCTTCTTCTTCTTCTTCTTCTCTTCTCTTCATCTTCTTCTTTCTCTATTATTATTATATATTATTTATATTATTAAAATTTTATGATTATCTATTATTATAAATATTAATTATTATTATTTTATTATTATATTTAGTTCTTTTTTTTGTTAAAATATTTCTCCATATCATGATGTAATTAACATCTGGGGTGTAAATTATTAAAGGGATATTCTTAATTTGTTTGTGTATTAATTATCCTTGTTATTCATTTAATATATTATATAATAATATGATATAATTGATGTGTCTAATTATTATTCCAAAAGCCTAGATTTTTAAAAAACTATAATAGTAAATTTTTATTTGTATAATGTGTGTAGATTCTATTATTACATGTATTATATAATTTGTGCAAAAGGGGTATATAATGGATAACATAGAGAAATTTTGGTGCAAAGTTTATTATGTTGTTGTGTTATGTTGTTGTTAGATATATATGTAGTCTCTTAGTAGAGTAAAATTCAAATTTTAATTGAATAAATTTTTAGTTATTTATACTCTCACTGTTACTAGTGATATTCCTAGGTTTGATGATCCGTTGAGATATATATTTTATTTAGTTTGTGATTATACTGGGATTTTAATTTGTGTAATTTTATTTCTTCATGCTTTCAGTATAGTGTCATATAATATATTTAACACTTAAATGATAACTCGGATTTTATAATGATTTTTCTCCTCAAAGTTGTTAATTGGAATAATGTTGTTTTTCATTCTCATTGAAATTTATTTTTTCTAGTTAAGATGAACTAGGTTCGAATTTTTGAAAACATATTGAATCGCAATATTATCATTTATATTAAATCGTTCTACTCTGGTTAAAAGATATAACTCTCATCTCTATTTACCATGCCAAATACACAACCTTGAAACCTCATTATGTGCTAGAGCTTACTCTCTTCGATAGGATACTTTATTAATTAATTAAAACTCATGAAGTGCCAGTTATAAGTTTATATAGCGAATTGCATATAGGGGTAAGAAAATCAGATAATTATATTAGGATAATATAAAATAAAGATAAATAAACATCATTTTAGCTGCATTAAACATTAATATAGTGTTTGTCGCACTCATATTATGTTATTAATTATAGTCATATATATCATAGTCTGGGTGATCGTAATAGTAAAAATCTAGTGTTATAAAGGTGATGTCAATAAACTATTTTTTCATAGATAAATGGTACACTAAACCTTCGTAAAGCTACTTAAATATATTATGTTATAGAAGTTGATTACTGAAAAATTTAGAAGTGCAAGTTATAAAATCTAAGCTTAAAATAATCATTTTTTCATTAGAGGATAAGATTTTTCTATTGAGAAATAATTAAAATAAATTTATCTCTGTTAGCTTGAGGCAATCGCATTACATCTAATAATCAGTGGATTATATATTCAATTTGCTTGTTGTCAGGATATTTAGCAGCTTTTTCTATACTGTTATGGTGAGACTAGTACATATGAAATCTTTATTGTTAACAAACAAGAAATCAATTGAGACAACTTACTTTTAGTAGAATTATTAACAACTATTGGCTAAATTTATTGTTGGTTAATACTACTGTTTGCTGATTCCTCTCATCATTGGTCCTCTCGAAAGGACTGATTTAGGGGTCGCGTCGATGTGTTAGTCAATTAATTTTATAAATTTGAGTAAACCTTTGTATAATGGTATTTGCTATTTATAAGATAACCTGTATTTGGTGTTAGAGTTTTAAATCCTATAATATTTAGGCATTATATACTTAAATAATATTAGGTTATATACATTGTTTTGTAAGACAGCTCAACATTCTCATTGATTTAATACATGAATTATTCACAATTACCTAATATATAACGTTCACTGCAGAGAAATTAGATATTTTATTTAATAACATCCCTCTTACCTTTTTTAGATATTTATTAAATAAAAAGTCCCACATGATTTTTCTCAAGCTTCCAATTTATAGAAAATAGAATAATTTAAACGGCTATGATATATATTTATTTTTTCACTATGATCTTATTATCTATCACCTTAATTGGTTTTAAATGTATAATATTATCAGAACTTTGAGATTTTCAGATCTTTTCATTCACTAACATTACAATTTAACAGCTATGCATCTATAGATTTACAATACACTTATTCTTAACTCTAAGACTTTTTTCAAACATACATAAATATTTTATTCTTCTCACAATCCTTTCATCATTCATAAATACATAAAAGAATTGTTATCTACTCCAAATTTGATAAATAAACTACTCATTGATCTACTGCTCCTAATAGCTTATAAGCTTTATATTTACCTTACTACCATACTCTAATGACACATTCCATTATATATAAATAACTACGTATAAGGACTACTTAAATTGACACTGCCTAATAGAATTTTATTTCTACGTAAATATATATATATATATATATTTATATATATATATATGTATATATATATTAGATATTTATAATATATTATTATAATATATATATATATATATTATATTTATATATGAGTTATAATATATATATATAATATTATAGTATATATATATATAAATATAATTATATTATATATATATATATAATATATTGTTATAGTATATATATATAATTATATTATTATTTTTTAATTTTTTGTTTATATGTTAAATTTATATTATTCTCAATGACTCTTAACTCGATCCTTTAAATAGACACTTCACATATATTTTTGCAATCACAAAGAGGGTATTCCACTGTGCTTTCGCCATGCTCTTATCTTAAAATTCACATGTGATCGTGTCTTGAGATATATTTGCTTAGATAGTGATATAGGCATGTTTTTATTTTCTACAGATACCATTTTCTCGTTTGTTTGTGTTTAGATTGATATTGTTATACATTATATAAGATCGATTGATGAGTTTTTGTATACCGCACCGCAACGTACCGAGAGACACCAATAATTTTTTTCTCAGTTTGGTTCTTTTTGTCTTCATAGTGCACTTTTTCTGTGCAGTTTTAAATAGCTTATTTAGTGCCAAAGCATCGTCTCTATTTTCCTTTTAATTTTTATTAGTTAGCTCAACTTTTTTTGATTATCGTGTGCGAAAGCAAGAGTCTTGACAACCTACACTCGATACATACAACTATTTGTTTGTTAGAACCTAACAACGCATATTGTCCTATAGTGAACTTATTAATAGTTTAAACAGTGTATAGCATGCGTGATATATTAAAGATATTGATGAGCTTCTATTATAAACCGCTATACATATAGATGAGTTATCCCATAGTTAATTTTGGTCCGATACCATAAACTTTTTAATAACGTTAAATTGTGAAGTATTATTCGATGTCTCCAAGTTTCAATATGTCCTTTGATAATTTATTGCAATTTAATAATAGTTTAGTCCCTATTTGTTATCTTATAATTATTATAGATTATTATATTATAATGTCTTAAATATATATATAATTATATATAGAATAATAATATGTTTAAGCCAAAGTATATATTTTAACCTAGATTATTGTTCATTATCCTAATAAGCTATCTAGTCATTCAATTTTGTAATTTACTTTTAATAATTATTATGTGTATATTATAAATTATATATACATAGTTTATATATATATATTTCTTCTTGTGTTTGTTTATATTGTTTGGTAGTGATTGCTTTTAATGCTTGTTACACTTTTAAGTTTTTTTCGTTTTTGTCATTTATTATATTATTGTTCTATATATTTTACCTTGATGATGGAAACAGTGTTTTCCGAAACGTTGATGATAGTATTAATATCAATAAATAGTGTATATTACTCATGTTCAAATAGGCCCTGGTGCTACTTTTTTAACCTCTAATTATTATATATATATATATTATATTATTAATATAATTATTATAATATATTAATATATATATATACTTATATTATATATATATATATATATATATATTGAGATTATATATATTAATTGGTGGAGTACTTGAGTTATATAAAATTAAGCGGTGATTTTGGTAATATTTATGTTGGTGAGTTATATAATATAATGACTATATATCTTTTATATATATATATATATATATATTACTACACTTGCCTATTAATTTAATTACTGATTTAATAACTAGATATCACGCGAATACTCTGATACGGAAGTTATACTCAGTTGTTATTTCGACTTCTACGCTGTATGGACGTAAGTTTAAATATATTTCTTACTTTTTGTGCCTTCATTTCTAAAGTTATATTATTATTTTGTATTTAATTATACTAGTTTTCTTTACAATTACTATTAATTTTTTATAATTTTTTATTCTTATTAATTTATTAGAATATTCACTATAATATCATATTTGTAATATAATATTATATTATTAAAATAATATTATTATCATTTAATTATACATCCAATATGTAATTATATTTATTAATTATTATACTGAGATATTAGCTACTTAATTTTATATTTTATTAAATAGAATATTCATTAATTAATTGTATAATAACATTATTTACTTTATGATATATTTATTATTATTTAATTTAATATTTATTTTTTAATTATCTTATTATTAATTATTTATGTTTACAGATATATGTGATCCAGTTATCTAACGCTATGATTGACAATATGATAAGTGTTAGCTGTAAGAATTATTTTCACATATTTATCATTTAAGTATGTTTTTACCCATTCTTAAACTATTATATATTCTCATTATTTCCTATAACTTTTCTTAGGTATGTTAACTTCTCCACTTCTATATTCTTAATGTCAATGATGACTTAAATTTTGTGTAATTTTTACAGATAATATCTTTTGGGATAATTCTTTGAGTTAATTTGTTGATGAAACACTCTAGAACATTAATTTATTTATAATATTCAAGTTAAATTTGTTAATAGGTTTTATATGATATAAATAGTTAATGATGATCTGAATTTATACGCAGCTAATATTTTATATCAATTCACCTATTTATTATTTTAGTGAGTGATTTATTCCACTCTATATATTACTTATTTTGCTTATGTTATTTAATAATAGTTATTAAAGCTTTTTATACATTATTATATTATCTGAATTATATATAATATGTGGTATATCCAATATTAATTTTATAAAGTTAATATTCTACTTACCTTAATATATATTTATTTTTATGAGTCAGAATAATTATAGATTATATATATTATCTGTATATATCAGGGGGAGTAGGATCTATTAAGGTATAGCCAAATCAGTGGGTTTAACTTGTATACTACTTATATCACATATTATGATTAATTTTGATATTATCATCTATATTGTTAATTTTCACTATTTTCTACATCAGATCATACATTTTGGACCATTGATTCTCACTTTTACTTTTCTCCTCTGTTTCTAAGACATTTGCTCTTGTCAACAACTTTGCATCCAGATTAATCAATTTATTTTCTATAATATATATATTACAACTCTTATATTTATATATTATTTAGCATGCTGCATGTGTTATTCGTCTATACCAATAATGTACTTTTCTCACTCTCAGATATTTACTTCTAATTAAACTCATTATATATCATGAGGATATAGTGAATTATTTATTTATCTTGTGGGTCGTTTAGTGGCTCACAGACACATTTATTGTGAATATACTGATAGTTATTCTATTTAATTTAAAAATATATCAGTCTTCTTTCAAATATACTATATTAACTCACTACTCTATATATATTCACTCATAATATAAAACACTTCTATATTCAGAATTTTTTTACGATATGATAGACTTTCTTTAATAGTATTAATTATTTAATGCAAATTTATAATTTAAATATATTGTTATTATATGATTATATAGTACATATATAATAAAATTACAATTTATATTGTGTGAGCTTATGATAATAAAATATGAGGTTACATTATCTAATACGCTAGTATTTTACTTAAATAAAGTATATATATAGTGTGTGAATCATTCTCACTAATCTATAATTAATTATAGGATTTACTTAAGTATTCATTATTTCATTATATTTAGTACGGAATATTATATATTATAATTATTAATATATTATTATATATATATTATATTATATAATATATTATATATATTATTATTATAATTACTAATATTTATATTATGTTACTAATATTACTATTAAATATATATAATATTAATTATATTTATTAATATATTATATATATTTTAATAATTATATAATTATTATATAATAATTATAATTAATATATTAGTGAGGTTATGAGTATTAATAAGAGGGTGAGAAGTGAAATAACATTATATATAAATATTAAAATATCGGGCATAAGTGGAGGAAAATCATATTTTTTAACATTTTTAAAACTTTTTTATTACTTTGATTTTCATTCTACGTTGGACGATGCTTGTTGACGGTGGTCAACTATGATTTAACAGTATTATACACTACAGGGTAAAAGAGGAAAAATGTCACTCTCACTTTTGTATATATTTTAGGATTAAGGCTATCTTCATTTCCTTGTGTTGATAAGTTGGTTATCAGGATCTTTGAAATTATGTTGTATAATGTCTGAATGCCTCTGTTATTGTGTATACATATATACATACTGAGAGCGTGTCAAACATGTGATTGTGCATTCTCTCCTCCTTATCAGGTGTGTTATCATTGACTTCATGAGCTCAACAAGGTCATAAATAATATCATAATATTTTCTAAAGGTTAGCTTTACTCTAGGGAAAAGGGAGATTGGAACTCTTGATTAAGTAGATTTTGTATTATTTTTCTGAGAGGGAAGTATTGTGATTAATATCATATCTTGTGGAAAGCTTAGTAATTTAAATAAGTATCAGTTTTTTACTACTAGAAGATTGCGTTGACTCCTCTCCACCGATAAATAATCCTTAATTTCACTAAGAATATAAGTGGCAATTAATATATTACTTCGGTGTGAGAAGCTCATTCTGGGAGACGAAATTCAACTATTCAGTCATGCAAAATACAGGTCAGCAAAATTTTGAAAATAGATCTAAAATTAGGCTATAGGAAATGATTAGTATAGTTCATCAAGTGACATTACATATACATAATATGTATAAATGATTTTTAAGATAACTAGTGAAAGCAATCGGTTCTGTTCTTCGTGATTAGTATACATAACGTGAGTTATTTAGCTCTAATATTTTCAATCATGATATAGGTAAGTATCTAGTGAAAAACATATTCGATTAGCTTCTTTGATAGTAATAACACTTCAACAATTTACATTATGCTCATATAGTTCCCATCTGATAGGATATATAATGAGTTATACTCTCTCACTCACGTTATATTTATATTTATTATTTATAATATTAATTAGTTATTATTATTTATATATTATATATAATATATATATATTATATATATATATATATATATTAATATATATATATACTATATAGAATATAAATAATAATATATATATATTATATATTATAATATATATATATATATTATATAATATTATATATAT
>JABUQX010055720.1:5000-25000 GCA_015478945.1 Trachelipus rathkii
TTATTTCATCTGGCATTTGAGCTTATTAACAAAGAATAAACTAAACAGAATAATAGATCAAAAAAAATCAAACATCATATACTATCTAAGATACAAAATATCAAATATAAATAATCTATAATATTATCACTAAAATCTCTGTGAGCTCATACGAGTCGTCTTGAACATAAAACGTACTAAATTGTTCTAGAGACATTGCATTAAATCGTCTTTCATGGCCACATCTTCCACTCGACCTGCTCAGTATATGATTTTTTTGTTTTTTCAATATATTCGCCCAGTCATCTATATCTAATCTCATTATGACGTTGCGTAAGGGTGACGGACATGCGCTTTCAAAAGTATATAGGAATCTGCCTGTTTTATGATTTTCACTGACTCGTGATCATGAATGTTTTTTTTATTTTTTTCGTTCTTCTTTTTTTTCTTTATTTTTTTAAACGTACCTTCACTTTCGCTCTAGTTACTTCATGATTACTACTACAGATATTCGAATAATCTAGTGAGCTATAAGGTTTGGTATCAATCGTGACGACTTGATTCACAAATAAGGTATTCTCTGTATACGAATCATTTTAAATAAATTATTAACAATACTTTTATATAAATATTTTTTAAAAAAGTGAAATATTTTTTGGATAATTACGTATATATATATTAGAACCCTAATACTAAATACTAATTATATATTATTATATTAGAGTATCCGCATTATATACTTAATATAAATATATTACTAGCTCTTAGGCGCGAATCTCCATACTATGACTTTTATATATCACATTAGTCCCTTCCTATACGGGTATTAACAAACATACACCGCTCATATTATATATACTATTATATATTATATTATATATATATAGGTATCTATATGTTTATGTACGCCTTTTTATAATTTTAAAACTAACGAACACGCTAGAGTAGACCGCATAGATATCAGGAGTCGGGGTTCTCTCGGGCCTCTAGTGGAATATGTAAAGTCGTTTCGCCCCCCCTCTGTCCCCCATCGGCCCGAGCCCCCTTAATAGAATATATGCTTCCTTGAACCTTAACCTCAACTTACTCGCATAGTTCATTGACTAAATAAAGTTGCTTAAAAAACTATAGATTATATTATTAATTATTATTATATATTTTATATTATTATTATTATTATTATTATATATTATTTATTATATTATTATTATTATTATTATTTATTTATTATTATTATTATTATTATTATTAATTATGTATTATTATTATTATTATATTATTATTATTATTATATTATATTATTATTATGTATGACAATGATAAAACTTACTGTGACTACCGAGGGTTACAGTAACTCTTAACCTAACCTAACCTAACCATAACTTAATGAACCCGCCACTTTTAAAAAAACCTACAAAAAACTTTTTTTAAAAAAAAATAAAATGTTTATTTTTCCAAAATTTAAATATATACCAGTTTTGTGATCAGGAAACTTAGGAGGTTCAGGTTGTACGTTAGCCTTGTGAGGTGGTTGACTATATCCTCACTAGTCACAGTACAGTTTCTACAAATTGCCATTATTATTATTCTGTCTCTTTTTGTCTTAATGGCAAAGGTTTTCAATATTATTAATATTATTTTTTATTATTATTATTTATATTATATTATTTATTATTATTATTATTTATTATTATTATTTTAACATATGATTTTGTTGCTTTTCAAGTCCTTAATGTATTTCTGTCTACAGAAGAAATTTTCTTTAGTATTATGCCTGGAATAAAAATAAAACTATTGAGTTTAATAAACAGTACCACAGCTCGTCCGACACTTCGAACATTTCAAGGAGAGTTTTTATTTTTTATATTTTAACAATTTTGATAATATAAATATTATTTAACTAAATAACAAAAATAAGATAAACAAATTAATAATTAAAGTTAGAAAATTAACCTCGTTGACTTTTGTTATTTAATTTGTATATAAAAATTAGACATTTTATTATATTTTATGGTTTTACTGGTTATGTTCCTTAAGAGCAATGATTCCGAGGCGCAAATTCATAAAAATCTTTCTTTCTTGCTATGATGAAGAAGCCCTCTTTTATGCTGTTATCGGGATTTTGTGGTGTTCTTCCTTAATATGTTGAAATATTTTACTCGTTATACTTATGTTGCGACCTTCTCATGTTGAGGGTATTCGCTTTGATATCCAAATATAAGCGGCTTTACATCACTCAGAACAATTAATTGGCTACACAACTTACTACTCTAACCATCCGGAAAGCGCTTCACGAGTAAGAAGCACGAGATCAGTTCAATGCTCTATAGTAAGACTCTTTAATTATAAGCTTCTTCCCGTCTTTGCTTTAATATGTTCTTTCAAAATTTAATTTTAATTTGTTCTTCCTCTTTTTTTTGACTAATATTATCAGTTTTATAATATACTAAGAGTTTATCTTTTTCATTTCATTGATAGTATTGGCGAATAAATTATTTAAAGTGTGCTTTATAGTTTCTCTATTAATTATACTGGGAAGTTATTGTTAGCAGATTCTTTTATTCTTTTATTTTCTATATCAAAAAGGTTTCAATCAGACGATATCTTAAAACGGCTTCGTGCAACTAAGTCTTTATGGTAGCAAATTTTGTACGTTAGGGGGAGTGAAGGAGTAAAATCAAGTATGTTCTTTATCTGTAGATTTAACGTAGACACTACTATCAATCTTTCCATTCTCTTTAATTTTAACGTTAATGTCTAAGAAATTAATATAGTTATTTTTGGCCTTTTCAATAGTAAATTTTAAAACACTAAGATCTATTTTGGATTTAAACTCTTGAACATGTTTTGGGTCGTTAAATATTACAAAGGGATCGTTTACGAATCGATTGTAAAAGATATGATAGAATGTGGGGGGTTTTCATTAAAAATTTTGTTTTCTGCGAAGGTTGGTCCTAAAGGTGATCCCATAGATACGTCATTATTTTGAATATATGTCTTACCATTGAAGCTAAAAGGTGTTTTCGTAGTACATATATAAAGTAACCTTCTCAGAATGTCTTCTATGGACGGCGGTGGTTTTACATCATGGTGATAAACATTTTCTAATATTATGTTAATACTTTCAGATATAAGAACATTCATGAAAAGACTTATAACATCCAGAGATATTATTTTTAGCTTATTTTTAAGTAATTTTATTTTACTTGTATATTTGAATTATAAATTACATGTCTAAAAAAAAAATTTCTTTTAAACAAAGGTAGTGGAGGAAAATAATGCATCAAAGAAATGCCTTTTCTTTACAAAAAAATCTATCGCAAAATCAAAGCCTTACACAATATTAGCCTAGGTTGTATAAAAGTATTGAAAAGGTGTCAGAAATTTAGTAAAAACGTACGTATCTAGGATTTGGTCAATTCTTCTTTTTGTGTGTTTTAGTTACAGAAGAGAGAAGTAAAAGAGAAAGAATTTCTCAAAATAATTAGTTCTTTACTTTAACTTTCGTGTTGTTGTGATTACAAAAAAGTAATTTATTAACTTTCTATTGTTTCAGTAACTAAACTAATTAGAAAAAAAGTCAATCTTTTAACGCTATGGCGTTGTGTCATTGTGTTCGATTTAGTAAGTTTTAAAATAAAATCGGCTTAAGCTTCTGGAAGCTAATAATAATAAATATTATTATTATTATTATTATTATTATTATTATTATTATTATTATTATTATTATTATTATTATTATTATTATTATTATTATTATTATTATTATATTGTATGATTCATTATATTATTATACATTATTATATTATTAATTATTATTATTATTATTATTATGTATTTTATTATTATTATTATTTTATTATATTATATTATTATTATTATTTTATTATTATTAATTTATTAAATTATTTTCATTATTATTTTATTTTATTTATTTTATTAAATTATATTATTAGTATTATTATTATTATTATTATTATTATTATTATTATTATTATTATTAATTATTATTATTATTATTATTATTATTATTATTATTATTAAAATTTCAGAATTAATAAATCATACGTCTGAAAGAATTTTCCTTTAATAAATTAGTGAAGCAAAATAAATTTAAAAAAGAAATGTTTTTTTTTAAACAAAAATTCGAACAAAAAATCAAAAGCCTCAGACTATTCTTAGCCTAGCTTTAATAAAACTGTATTGCAAAGGTGTCAGAAATTTAGAAAAAAATACGAAAAATTTCATTGCCTGCGTATTAGGATTTGGTCATACATATTTATATATTTAATTAACTAATTTACAGTAAAAATTAAATTTGTAATTATTGATTTTTAAAAATATTATTATTATTATTATTATTATTATTATATTATTATTATTATTATTATTATTATTATTTATATTTTATATATTTGTTATTATAATTATCAATTTTTTATATTATTCGGTAGGGTCCTGTGTTGATTGCATTACGGTATCCTTACGCCTTTTCGAAGAACGAAAGAGACCGACAATTATCTCTAAAAACGGAGGCGAGATCGGACAAAGACGAGGATTTTCAAAGGTTTGATCAAAAAATTTTCAAACTATTTAAATATTTTCTAAAAAATTTAATTATTTTTTTTGTTAAGTTAAATAAAGTAAAGAGGGAGAAAGAAGAAAAAGTGGTAATTGTAGAGAATTTACCAGTCCACAGTAGACGAAGACTGTATTAAAACTACCAACATTTAATTTAAAAAAGTGGTTTCACCAAATTATTTGAAGTTCTTTTTTTTACAGATTTGTGTACATTTTAAGTTTTTATTTTGAATAAAAATGCTAATAATAAAGCAGTTTTAATTTTTGCATTTGTGCTTACGAAACGTAAGAAATGCTCGAGTTTGCATTCGTTTATGTCAAACTTAGCGCAAAATCTTATGAAATGCTCACCAAATGTATTCAACGATTCATTTTTAGACCAAAATGCTAATTTAATTTAAAAAATTAAAAATTAAATTTTGAAAACCCATTTTTTTTTATGTATGATACAATAAAAGTTAATAATAATAACACTACGAATATATATTATATATATATATAATATATAATATATTATATTATTATATATATATATATATATATATATATAGAATATAAATATATATATATCATATATATATATATATATATATATATATATATATATATATATATATATATATTTTGGTAATAGTTCGGTTTAAGGTAATGTGTCAGATATCGATATTTTAAAAAGATAATCGATTTTATAATAATCCCACCATGCAACGTGCCAAGTTAGCAATAAAAAAATTAGTATTGGAATGGTTGGTAATGATTTTTTTATTTTAGGTAAAGAAAAATAAAAATTTGATTTGCTATAAAAGAACTACTTTTTTTTGAGTTTTGAGCTTCAAATTGATTTATTTTCAAATTCATTTTATTTATTTTTAGTTTATTTCGACGTAAAATATTTATATTATTTGTGTCCACAATAAGTGTTGTACTATAATGTATATATATATATATATATAAAATATATATATACTATATATATATATATATAGTATATATATATATATATATAATATAATATTATATACATATTTATAACTATATATATATATATTATATATATATATAAATTATAATATATATATATACTATATATATTATATATATACTATATATATATGATATATATATATTAATATATATATATAATATATAGATGCATACAAATAGGTAAATACCACAGTATGTTAAGCTAGAAACGCAGGTCCTACAGTAAAACAAATATATATTTGGAATCAGCCGAAATTCTAAGGATGGGATTTAACTTTTTTTTTTTTTTTTTTTTTTTTTTTTTTTTTTTTTTGGTTATTCATTCATTTTTAAATTATTCCCCCCTTTAGGGGGCTCGAAGCCGACGGGGACAGAGGGGGACGTTTATCAACCCGGAGGGGGAGGTTCGGAGAACCCCGCGACACCCAAAGACCAAAGAGCGGGGTCCGGAGACATCCCGGAGGATTATCCCCCCCGTATCGTCCACCGGGGAGGCGAGAGAGACCCCGACTCCTGCCATCTTTGCGTTTACCCTATGATTTTCCTTTAGTTAAAAAAAAGAATAAATTTAAAATTAAAAAAACACTTTGTATTACTTTAAACTAAAGAAATACCATAGGGTAAACCGCAAAGATGGCAGGAGTCGGGGTCTCTCGCTCCCGGTGGACACGGGGTAATCCCCCCCTCCGGGTATGGTCTCCGGAACCCCGCTCTTTGGTCTTGGGTGTCGCGGGTTGCCTCCGACATCCCCTCCGGGGTATAAACGTCCCCCCCCCTCTGTCCCCCGCGGCTCGAGCCCCTAAATGGGGGGAATAATTTTTAAAATATTTCGATGAAAAGCCAAAAAAAAAAAAAAAAAAAAAAAAAAAAAAGTAATCCCCATCCTTAGAATTTCCGCTTGATTCCAATATTAATAATTTGTTTACTGTAGGAGCTGCGGTCCCTCAGTTACATACTGTGAGCATTAAAAAAAATCTGACCATCTATATATAATATAGTATATATATATATATATATTATTATATAATATGATATATTTATAATATATATACTATATAATAATATATAATATATATATAGTATATATATATATATATATCCCCTACTGGGCTGTGATATATATATTATTATATTATTATATATATATATATAATATATATATATATTAAATAATATATTATTATATATATTATAATATATATATATAAATAATATTATATTATATATATATAGAATATATTAATTTATATAATATTATATATATATATATCAAATGTTTGTCTTGGTTGTGAATATATCGTTAAGTCTAATAAAAATAAGAGATATAAGTTCCTATTTCCTAAAATTTATAAAACAATTATTCTTTTTTGAAAATATTTAATGTAAATTTGCCAAAGCCAGTGTTACTCTTACGGTTCGAAACAAAAATATATTTATATTATGGGTAACAACAAATATCCGATAACTTACGATTATCGGGAAAAACAATCGATATTTGATAACATTACTTCCAAAGAAATTGTCTTAAATATATAATATCTAATTATAGAGCATATATATAAATATATATATACTAGTCACCCACTTAATTATATATATATATATAAATATATATATTATATATATATATATATATATATAGCGCAAATTTGTAGAAACTGTACTGTTAGTAACGAGTTAAAAGTTTGGCTGGTTTTTAATTTCGCGTCTTTCGCTCTCTCTCTCTCGCTATATATATTTATATGCAATCGACGATATTTTTATCATCTAAATTAAGTAGATAGGCAATGCTCAGCCTACGACTATCCAGATCATAGTGACTAAAACGAATAAATGTGAAGCAACATATCTTCATTACTAGAGTCTTTTTTATATATTTAGATTGTCTATTCAGTTATTATTTGGATTTTTTGTATATTTCAACCATATAAATTCTAAAGTGTACATTGAATTTATATATACTATATATATATATATATTAATAATTAGTATAGTATTATATATATATATTATATATAATATATAAGATAATATATATATATATTATATATATATATATATATATATATATATATAAAGTTTATTTATATATAAAATATATCATATATATATAAATTTTATAAATATATATATATATATAATAATATATTATATATTATTATATATATATATTATTATATATAATAAATTATATATAATTTATTATATAATATATATATAACTATATATGAATATATAATATATATATATATAATTATATATATATATATATATATATATATATCAGGTCTATATGACATCATTTAACTAGAGAACGGCAGCACCTTCACAGTAACACAAATTCCTTTTTTTTTTTTTTTCATTTTTTCGTCGAAATATTAAAAAAATTTTATGCCCCATGATTAGGGCTCGAGCCGACGGGGGACAGATGGGGGACGAAGTCCCCCCCGTCGTCCACCGGGAGCCGAGAGACCCCGATCCTGCCATCTTTCGGTTTACCCGTATGGTAATATTAGTTAAAATAATTACCAAAAGTGCTAAAGGGAAGAAAATTATTCTTTTTTTTTACTTAAAGAATTACAGTAGGGTAAACCGCCAAAGATGGCTGGAGTCCGGCGTCTCTCGGAATCCCGGTTGGACACGGGGACTCTTTCCCCCTCTGTACCCCGTCGGCTCGAGCCCCCTAAATGGGAGAATAAATTTTTTTTTTAAAATATTTCCGACGAATAATTGCCAAAAAAAAAAAAAAAATATTCCACACCACCTCATTCGCAATAACGTTAAAGTCTTGACCATTATACCCAACCTTGTATATTGGAGACTTTTGTTTCAAGAACAAAAAAAAAAAAAAAAAAAAAAAAAAAAAAAAAAAAAAAAAAAAAAAAAATTCGGAAACTAAATTTATAATTAAAGTATATTGAAATTATGATTAAAATAAAATTTATATTATGTACTATTATTATTATTATTATTATTAATTATATATTATATTATTATTATTATATTATATATATATTATTATTATTATTATTATTATTATATTGATTATTAATTATTATTATTATACTAAATATTTAAATTTAGACACCATTTCCGTAATACAAATGCCTTTTTTTTCAAAAAAATCGAACTCAAAATTGCAAACTTATTTCGTTTACGATTTCACGGGAAACTTCGCAAAATTTACAATAACTCCGAATCTAAAGCATTACGTCTATTACAGGTGGCACATACAGACAGACTCAGCTTGTATCACAGTTTGCTACAATTCAGTATACATAATTTCTCTAGTAGGATCACTATATGGGCGCGCTAGTTCGTGTATGTATTACACTCATATATCATCTAGATAATTACTGCTATATATAATTAATATTTATATTATACTTAGCTCCATATATAGTATATTATATAATAGCTATTATATATAATATTACACTCATTATGTATTATTATATATAATCATATAATATTAATAGTAGTTGATTAGGAAATAGTACGTATGATAAATAATTATTACATAATATATATATATATAATACTATATATATATATATATAATATCATACCTATATACTATATATATATTATATATATATATATATATATACTATATATATAAGATTAATATATATAGTATATTATAATATATATATAATATATATAATACTTAAATATATAATATATATATTATATATTATACTATCATATAACCCTTGTGAATATTGAAACTGGACACTTAAAAAATCTTACACTTTAATTGCATATAAAAATATTTAAAAGAACTCTACAAAATATATATACATTGATAACTAGCTTTCACCTCGACACGCGAGGCCCCTTTGGGTTATGGAAATTACTTAATTATGAAGTTCGCAGATTTGGAAAATCAATTAAGTTGTTTTTTTTTATTTTCTTGCGTTTTACTGTTGAAAAATTTGTATGATTTTAGGTATTCTATAGAATAAATCCTATCTTAACCCTCCAGATATCTGTTATATTTTCGATATTATATATTACCAGAAAATGACTCCATGGCATGATTTTGCGATGCCTGTATGATTAATATTGGTCATAGAATGAAATTGTTCATGTTGATGTGATGTTTAAGAGTATGTCTGTGGTGGGTTAGAGCTGAGTTTGTATTGTCAATATTCAGATCATATGTATGTTGATATTTTCTTCTTTTCAATCCACTGATTCTCCGATGTAGGTAAGGTTGCATGTGCTGCACGGAATGTGATAGATACTACTTAGGGAGTAGTTTTCCTTGCGCTTAGGAGGTTTTAATATGTTTTTAAGGGTAATATTATTAGATTGAACCAAATGAATATTTTTTGGTAGTATTTTTTAATTGAATGTATAGGTATATTCGGAGTGGGCAAAAAAGAAACAGTTTCCTTTTTATTTGGAGTGGTATTGTAATACTTGTTTTTTGCTGTTTTAAGTTCTTTAGAAATGAAACTATGTTTGTATTGTAAATATTCAGATCATATGTATGTTGATATTTTCTTCTTTTCCAATCCACTGATTCTCCGATGTAGGTAAGGTTGCATGTGCTGCACGGAATGTGATAGATACTACTGATGTTGATAGATACTACTACTGCTAATTGGTTTTCTATATATTGGATATTGAAGCTGATTGCTATTGTTCCATGTGACTAGTGTATCGAGAAACGGGATGGGTGAATTTTAAGGTGCGTCAACTGTAAACTGTACGGAAATGAGTGGAGTGATATGATTAAGGACATATGTCTTGTTTGTAATGATGAGGTATGGACTACAAAAAATTCGCTCATATTAATACCCTAAACTTGTTGAGGGAGGGGATTAAGGAAGATATATGGTAAGATTCTATCAACTCCATGAAAATATTGCTGAGTATGGGCGATAAGGGTCTGTTTGTAAAAGTTGTCGTTAAAATGGAAGAAGTTATGTTGTAGGGATAAGTGGATGAGCTCTTTTAATAAATTAAAGGGATAAGACAAGTTAAATTGGGATTCGTTTAAATATCGTTCTAATAAGTCTAATGTAAAGGGGACAGGGACCGAGGTGAACAATGAGATGGCGTCAAAGCTTAGAAATCTATGTGTGTTGGGATTCTGTTGTCTGGTTCTATGTATGGAAATCTCAGAGTTTTTTTTAAATGAAGCTGACGAAATATTGCTTCATAGAGGTTTTATTATTTTTGAAAGTCCAAGTAGTGCAAATTAGTATAATGTAAGCGCTAGTATATGTTTCAAATGATGGGTCTTAAGGATTATTTTGGCTTTTATGTAATTTTGGTATTCCATAAAATTCATAAGGGGAGTTCATATAGGCTTTTAAGGTAGGTATAATCTGCTTATGTTCTTTCAAAATAGTAGATAGTGATGCATTAAATTGGTTTTGTGACGTTTTTGACGGATCTTTGTTTAAGGGAGTGTATATATTATTGTCATTAAGAATATGGTAACACTTTTCAATATATGTGGTTCTATCTAAAACTGCTATTTGATTTCCCTTGTCTGATCTCGTGATAACTATCTGATGGTTCCTTTTCAATTTATTAAGAGCATTATAAAAAATTTGAGGGTAAGAGTTAAACTTTAGTGACTCAGAAATATTGAACAACAAAATACCTTTTAGTAAATCCTTATTACATGGTAATTCACCGGTGTGATTTTCCCAATTGTTGAATTGCAAATAATCCCTTAAGCATCATTCAAACATAAATAGCGTGTCGATCGGGTGAAAGCAGTTATCAATGTATAATTTGTAGCAGTTCTTTTAAATATTTTTTATGTAATTAAAGTGTAAAGTCTTCTAAGTGTCTAACTGACGGAGTCTTAAAACAGAATAGGACCAGGTTAATATATATATCTCTTGGTTTTCCTATCATCTATACTACTGACGACGCTCTCCCTCCCTATATCCATATGATATAATATGTATAATAATTATATATATATATATATATATATATAAGATATATATAGTTATATATATATATATATATTATATATAGTATATATATTTCAGCTTGGTTCAAGTACAAGACGTTTATTTACTTGTACTCTATTCTTAAGTTGTTTTTGATACTCTGTATTGTACTTGCAATACTCTAAAACCCAGTGTTACTGTGACTGTACCTTTTGTACGTTTTTTTCCTGGGTTTTACCCCTTCCCAGCTGTGTCCAGAGGGTATTTTCATGTTTCACGTTCTTTCCTCAAGCGTTTTCACCCTCCTCTATTTCTCTCCATGGGTATTTTCATGCTTCACGTTCTTTCCTGAGGCTGTTTTAACCTCCTCTGTTTCGGCAAGTGGGTGTTTTTACTCTCCTTAGCTTCTTTCGTGGTGGTATTTTCAGGCCTAGCATGACGTCACGGGGCCCGCGGCTACGTGCGTCTCACACACACTTCGTGTGCGTGAGCATTACCCGCCCTCACTTTCTTTCCTTGGGTGTTTATACCCCCTCCCATCTGTGCCCAGAGGGTATTTTCATGCTTCACGTTCTTTTCTGAGACGTTTTTACCCTCCTTTTTTTCTCTCCATGGGTATTTTCATGCTTCAGTTCTTTCATGAGGCTGTTTTACCCTCCTCTGTTTCGTCCAGGGGGTGTTTTTACCCTCCTCAGTTTTTTTTCGTGGTGGAATTTTCAGGCCTAGCATGACGTCACGTGGCTCCAGGCCACGTGCGTCTCACACGCACCCAGTGTGTGTGTGAGCATTACCCGCGCCAGCCACGTACGTCCCTGGAGGGTTTCCAGTACACCACTGCTCGCACCTCACTCCAAGCTTTCTCCTGTGCTTTGCTCCACTCTCGGTGATTGCTCCTGTGCTCTATCGGGGAAGTCTTCAAACTCATGGGGGATTTCTTAGCTTCACTCCACCACCACTTACTTGCTCCTGCTCTTGTTCTCTGTGAGAGTTTCTCAGCTTCACCCCCACCCCTCTCACTTGCTTTTTCTCGTGTGACTTCTACGACCACCCTGTCACTATCCGTGTCACGACAACTCCCTCATGACCGTCAGGAGACACACACACACACAAGGCGGTAACAAAAGGAGACTTACCCGACGCCGACCATTCGAACTGTGGGGAAAAGACTTGAACTTGCGACAAGCAGGGAACGGCTAACTCAAAGTTCACAGCCTAGACCAAGGGGCCACACAAGCCGGGCGAAACCCACTAATTTTTAAAATAAATCTTATATATAATGTCTACGTATTATTTAGCATTATTATTATTATTTTAAATAAATAAAAATCGTATTATTATTATTATTATTATTATTATTATTATTATTATTATTATTATTATATATTATTATTAATTAATTATATTATTATAATAATTTATTTATTTATTTAAATTTCAAATTTAATTTTTATTTATCCCATTTTTTATCATTGATTAATATAAAATATACAAAATCATTATTATAAATTTGTTTAATATTTTAAGATTAATTATCAAATTATTAATATTATTAATTATATATTATTATTTTATTATATTATTATTATTTATTATTTATTATTATTATTATATTATTATTATTATTATTATCATATTATTATTTATTATTATTATTGTAGGAATAGAAATAATGTACGTCGGTCAAAAGTTTATAAAAAAAAGAAATCCAAATCATGAAAATACATTCCTAAAATAGTATATTTTATCTATATTACAATGCAATTACAAATGTAAAACTAAATTGTGGAGCACAAATTTGTCAGTCCAGGACTACTCTATGTCAAATAGTACCACCAAGATTCTCTTCGCAATGATTCTAGAGGTCCAAACTTTTTGTCTTGCTTAATGTGAGAAATTGTCTTGCTATACAGTCGACCTCAAATTTACGATCCGACCACTTCTGAGTTGTTTTTTTTTTTCCTGTTTCCCCACTTTGTCGTACACCTCGCTCCATTTGGTTTCACCCAGACCACATCTCCAACATTAAACACTTTTTCTACCAAAACTTCCGGCTGACTGCAGATCTCTTCAGGATGCCTCCATTTGTATTTATATTTAACTTTCCAAGGGCAGGATTCTTCATTCACCCCCTCCCTTGGCATAAAATTGTACCAAAACAGACTTTCCCTAATACCTATTCCTGATCTCGCCGCTATTCTTTTCACTGTCCTATGGTTTCTTTCCACAATTCCATTACATCCCTCTAAAAGCCGCTCTGAAATTTAACCTCACTCCCCATTTTTCACACATCAGTTTAAATTGAACCTGACCTTCAGATAATTCCATTCTTACAGGTTTATGGATACTACATTCTGGTAGATGATTATCTAATAATTTCTTCTTTTAGATCTTCTTCTTATCTGCTTCAGCTCACTTTTTTTTCTCCTATAAGTTTCCAATTCTATTATACTGTTACTATCTTTGAATCTACGCTTATCCCTAATTTTATCTCTTTGTCTTCCAACTCCATCAATTGAGCTTTCTGTTCTTTGCTCTGACTGAATTTTATCCAAAACTAACCTGAATGTTTCCCACATTTGCAAATGGTTTTGGTTCTCAAATTTACTAATCTGTTTTAATTGAACTGGAAAATTCTATTCCTTTCCAATTTAATTTAGATACTTCTTTTATCTTGTTGATAATTTATAATTATGCCCTTCATCTAAACAATCAGATCTTGCCATACACCATTTGAAACATTCGTTATCATTTTTATTTTGAATATTAATCCAATCCAGATTTTGGGTTCTTATATTTTGATGGAGTTTCAATATATGAAGAAGCTTTTAATGGTTTATATTTTTGCCATTATATTCAAAATCTAAAAAGTTATTTATTATCCATTCTGACCCTTCTATTTTTTATTTAACCATATTTTTTTCTTCAATTTTATTGATTATTTTCAAGTACAGTTTCTTTTAATTTAAAATTATTTTTTATACTTGTCATGGAACCGCTATTAAACCCAATTTTGAATCGTTTGTTTTCTTTCATCAGGTAATTTTTTATAGAATTGAACGTGGTGAAGAGAAAGACTTAATTTTAAATTTTTTCAATTTTGGCTTGAATTTTATTTTCAATTACTCATCATTACTAATAATTTAAATGTTCGGTCAATTATATTTATAATTTGTACAAACAAAAGCTTAAAATGTTAACATTGATTTCCTATACACAGACTTTAATTAAATCACGTTTGCATCGAATTTCGCTTGAATGAATCTTACTTGTCCGTGTATTTAAAGGTTTTAGAACGCTTTTATTACCACATTGAGCATTAATTTCTTTTTTATCAATCCAAAATATTCAAATAAGGCAATCACTTGATTTGTATTTTTTTTCAATTTATGGTTTAAATTCACTTTTTCATGAATTTAAAATTTTAATTTTTAGTTTTACAGATCTTACAAGTTATCATTTTATTATAGATTTTTTTTTATTTTTAAGTCAATTTTTTGGATTTGCTCATTCCCAGATCTTGCCATTTTATTATTAGATTTTTTTTATTATATATCAATATTTGATTTTGCTCAGGACCCAGATGCATAGCCAGATGATTTCTAATTTTTATTAATAATTTGAATTTTAGATTTACGTTATTAAGTGAATGCCATAATTTTGACTAGCTTTTGTTATATCTAGGGTGCTAATAAAAGCCACAATTTTTTTTATTTTCTTGGAAAGTGTTTATATTTTCAATGTTGTGCCCGATCGTGTCTATCATTGTTTCTATTCCATATATCCAATCTCCCAAAAATATAAATATTTCTTTTATATTTTTTTATTATAAATTTTATATATTTTATTAAGAAAAAAAATAATTCTTAAAGCTCATCAATTCTTCCAATTCTTGCTTTATTGTAAATCTTTTTAATCTTTTATATTTTTAAATTAATCTCTAATAACTTTTTTCTAATAAAGGTACCTTAAACATACTCGAAAATCTTTATATTAATACCTCATTTATCTTTCTATGTTAAATATAGCCAAATATTTAACATTTGACATATTAAAACATCCGTAGATTTTTTACTTCGTCTTTTTGATTGTTAATTAAATTTTATATTTTCATTTTAAGAATAATTAAATTTGTGTGTAAATTTTCTTGAAACAATTGTTGCAATTTCTCTCCATATTATGATATGAATCTCTGAAAATTTTTTCATAATTTCAGCTTGGAAGGTACTTAGTTTTATCCAGAGCATTTCTTCCAGATTTTCAGAAAAAAATTTGAAAACATATTTTTAGTTACCAAAGATTTATTTTGAAGTAAATATTTTGTGACGTCGTTACTTTATAACTTCGCTAGATTATTATTATTATTATTATTATTATTATTATTATTATTATTATTATTATTATTATTATTATTATTATTATTATTATTATTATTATTATTATTTATTAATTAATATTTCATGATTATTTCCAGTGACGTTCAATTTTCTTCTTGGTCTTTTGTTTATTTTAAAAATATTTCTAATTTTTGAATCATGTCCGTCATATACCCAGCGAACAGGAAACCAAATCACTACAGTTCTACAGAGCGCAGCACGATTTACACGCCAGGTGTCACCCGGCAGAATCTTTTATTCAGGCTCTTTTTTACGTAGAACTGCGTGAGGATCATATCAACTGAGTATTTTGAGTACTAAAGGCATGCTCTCGCTGTCAATGATTCGGCAAGTCGTTCCTTATAAGGTAATGGCCACTCCCTTATAGATACTTATACTCGCCAAAATCAATGACAACGCTTTCCTCTCCGAACACCGTGGTACGTACTTAACCTCTGAGCCACGGCGTCGGACCCAATTAAAAATTTGGAAGTTGTATTTATATTACTGAATTAAAAATTTGTAAAAAAAATTATTAAAACCTGATGAAGGATTCGAACTCGAGACTCTGGAGTCTCGAAGTGGGCCTTATAACAATGACACCATTGGAAGCTTGTGAAAAGATAATTTTGGAAGTTTCTACTGGTTATTTTCAATAATATGCTATTTTTTAGAAAACTATAAAATAACTACTTTAATATTTTTATGCAGTAAAAAGGGCATAGAAGCAAATTGTTAGCTTTTACTTTGCATTTTCCTATAAAACTGTTTCTATAAAAATTTCTACAAGGTGGATATTTCTTAATGTAAAATCTCATAACTTTTTAAATATTAGTTTTATGAAAAATATACAATAAAAGCAAAATTATAGATCTTTTGATTTTCTATAAATCTGTCTCTAAAATTTTATGTAAGTAATATGAGAAACCCGGAGCGAGCAAAGAGAACGAGTTCCAGCACATAAACTGAGCGACCGAAGCGAGGGGCGGTCTGGTAAGACCATTAAAAACATATCAAATCTTCATCTGACGCGTCCCGAACTTGGGGACGGTGTTAGTAACATTTTAGAGCGGCTTACAAGGTAATTTTCAAGCGAGGGATTGGAAAGGGTAGAGCCGGTAAACCCCCTTCGAGTGAAATGAGGGGTAACCTCGTTAACAAAATTTGGAAAAAATAATCACATCTTTATTGACTAAAATATTTCTTTCCAATTTTCATTTCCCGTAAAACAAACCCTTTACAATAGTATTTGTAACGGGAGAGCGGAAGCGGGTCTTCCGGAACATCTCCGAATTGAACTGAGGGGGGCCCGGTAAGCCCCGCTTTACATACTACTTACTTATATTATATTAATATATTAATAATTATATATATTATATATATAATATATATAATATATATAATATATATTATATATATTATATATAATATATATATATATAATATATATATATTAATGAAGTAGGTGTTCCCATTTAACCGCCCATTCGCGAGAAGCACTTGGTAGATAAATGTATGTTACTGGATTAAAGGCATCCTTACGATAGGGCGGTACGGACTATCTGTTGCCTGGGAACGCAATTTGTGTGAAAAACGTTGCTTGAGAAGAATGTTGTGTGTCCTTCAAATGTACGAGTCGACCTTTTCAAAACTTCTGCGATCGACAAAACATGGATCACAACCCATCGTTAACCACGTCACTGGAATCACTTTATTTAATTATTTTTTTTGTGAGTTAAAGGCTTTATATACCTTAACAAATTGGCAAAACAATCAAGCACTAGAAAGTTCGAATGTAAAAATAACCCTGATTACTTCTGCTATATATATGTGGAAACTTTACACTTTCATATCAGCTAGCAAATATAAATAATTTGGTAAAAAGAGCTCACTTAGCCTATTTAGGCATATAACTGGGGAACCAAGATAAATTGTGGGCTCCACATAAAGCCTACACTATATGCATTGAAAGACTGTGACTTTGTACGGAGGGTTCAGATTCAAAAATACCATTTGGAGCTCCGATGGTATGCTTATGATTTAATAAAACTGCGTAATTTAATCACTATTGTACTGCAAGTAACCTACATGTTATTGCAACTTAGATACATAATCAAAATTTTACAGAAAATTTTATAAGAATTTCAAATATTGCATAAGGTTAAAACACCCAGAAATTTAAAATCTTTGGGTGATAACTTTCGATAAAATTCATAAAAACAAGTCTATCGTCATTTTTGGTAAAACTTTACCATCTTTTTCATATCAGGCGTGACGAGAGTTTACTAACCTCGAGAACAATTGCCACTATTGTTTTGTCAAGACTTCGGGCTTCACTAATAAAAATAAATATTGTATCGAGTACCCAAATTTAGACACCGC
Source organism: Trachelipus rathkii (assembly GCA_015478945.1). NCBI lineage: Eukaryota > Metazoa > Arthropoda > Malacostraca > Isopoda > Trachelipodidae > Trachelipus > Trachelipus rathkii. The sequence continues at coordinate 23,224 of JABUQX010055720.1, forward strand.
GGTACGACCAGTGCAACATTTAAATGAGATTTCCATTCAAAATATAAGGGTTTGCAACTCAAGAAGTAAATGATGTCCCTGAAGATCTTGTTATGCAATTTGAAGAGTCGGACACGGATTTTGAACCCAGAATATTTGAAAGTCAAAACTATCGCAAAAATTTAACCAGGCCGAGTCGAATGAATTTGTAAGTATCTAAATTTGCTAAAAAAGTATGCAGAAATTTTAGCTTTAATTAAGGCTTAAAGAGAAAAACTTGCTTACTTCAAAAGCACATTTTATTTTTACAGAAAAAGAGATAAAGAAGTTCTTAAATATTTTCGAACATAAAATAATTTAGCATATTGCTGCGACATACCTGGTTTGTTAGAGGAGATGGGGGTTGAGTTTTATGATTCAAATGATTAGCGCTTATTTTTATACATTTCGAAATGAAGTGTTAAGTGTTTGTTGTTGTATATTGGCAATCTATACGGCTCGATGCAGATTGGGAACTCAACTAAATTAAAAGAAAAGGATTTAAATCTTATCAAAAATAGAAAGCACGGGTGGATCATATGTGTTAACTTAAAAATGATTAATTTTCTGCTAGCACAACAAGGAGGGTTTACTAAATATCCCTGCTTCTTATTCTTATGCCACAACAGAACCAAGGCTGAACATTATTTAAGAAAAATCTGGCAACCACGAGCATCACTTACCGTCGGAGAAAAAAAATGTAATTAGTCCACTTTTAGTGAGCATAGATAAAATCGTATTTCCTCCTCTGCATATCACGATAGGCCTCATTAAACAATATGTAAAAGCTTTAGATACGAAAGGTGATTGTTTTAAATACATAATTTTAAAATTACCGTGTTTAAGTTATGAAATAATCAAGGCGGGAATTTTCGACGGACCACTTATAAGAACATTAATTAAAGACATAAGAACATTAATTAAAGACAGCAATTTTCCTAATGTCTTTAATGAACGCAAAAATAAAAACCTTATTCTCATTTGTAGACTTGGTAGTAAACTTTTTAGACAATTATAGAGCTATAATATAAAAAGACATTGTTTAAATAGCCATTTTGACAAATTTCTCAATAATTTAGGAGGCGTAAGTGACGAACAAAGGAAAGTTATGGAGGAACGGCACCAAAGACGCTGGGATTACCACATGATGACTGATTACTGCTGGTGCTTGAAGAAAGACTTTTCATCAACAAGAAAATACGATAGAAAGTTTTATAAAAGAAAATTTTTGCTGCAGTAAAAGTTTCATGTTTTCTTTTCTTTTTTTTTTATTTCTAACGTTATATTGTAATTATGTTTTTCAAAAAATATTAGTTTTTATGGATTTGTGAAGATAATTACTGGGCAAAGATCTTTTTTGCAGTAGACAGAGTTCACCTCAATCGTAAAGGTGGTGAGCTCTTCAGTACCAGTTTGCAGACTTGTCTATAAAAAAGCTAAGTAAAGTTAGGAGTGATGGGCAAAATCTTGATATGAATAATTATGGGAATTATAACTGTAATTACTGGTGAGATAAATAAAACTAGTGTTATTACAAATTCAAATAAATATGATAGCAATAAAAATAACAGCATTTCGAATATCAAATGATTTTACACAAATACTCATACCCTTAGAAATAAAAAAGATGAGCTGATTAGTTATACCATAAAGGATAATTTAGACATTATTTGCATAACTGAACCATGGGTTAATGAAGGATTGTATAGAGACTCCTTTCAGGAATATGAAATAGACGGATATTCACTTTATTTATACC
>JABUQX010055720.1:32500-35000 GCA_015478945.1 Trachelipus rathkii
GAGGAAGAGAGAGAGAGAGAGAGAGAGAGAGAGAGAGAGTTTTGATAGCGTAAGAGAGTATTTTTAAAAAGATCACTTCCAGACAACCGCAGTTGCGGTTGCGAAGACCAGTGACAACCGCGGTTGCGGTTGCAGTTGCGGTTGTGTAGACCAGGCGACACCGCGGTTGCCAGTTGCGGTTTGTCAAAATATGTTCGGATGCTCCACATTTGCGGTTGCGGTTATTCGATCCATCACTAATACAAACCACTAAGCACTTACAACTTTATGCAAGATATCACATGAGGCAAAAGGGCTTTCCAATACGATAATGTGCTAACACATACAATTCGTGTTTAGTATATTCAAAAAAATTAAAAGAATCCTTTTGTAAATTATGCGTGTTATTTAGGCCTTGCGTCAAAAGAGGGTTTTTGGGTTTAATTATTATCAGATCATTCTTAAAATATAAAGACTTCCACTCACACGCAAGGAACCTTGTTAATTCTCAGTGGCATAGAGACGATGCTGTAGCAGCGAGAAATTTTGAACAAATAATTTTCAATAAACGTGTTAATGCTTCTGAACAATTAAATAGCTTGAACATTTAATAATTTGAAAAAACTAGAAAAAATTTTTGCCAATAATTTCAAACTTTTGATGCTTCTGTGGAACCCATCAGAATCATGCTGTTCGAGGCAATACTGCAGATACGGGTAATTTTTCAGATTTGTTAAAATTCAGAGTTGAAGCTGGTGATGCTGTGCTTACTGAGCATTTACAATCAAGCGGAGGTAATCAAAAAATACACATCACATATGGTCCAGAAAATGAGCTCATATCCATATGCGGGAACTTAATTTGTAAAAACATATTGTGGATGACTGAACAATAGTTAATACTATTTCACTTTTTGCAGATGACATATAGCAGAATATTTCTCTGCGGGTTGGAGCAGCGTCAACTTGGCGTTCGTTTCGTTGAGCTGAAAGTATAGAGGAAGCAATTTTTAGGTTTTACTCCGTTGAAAAAATTAAAAACTGAAGGAATAGCAGAAACCATTTTATTGACTTCCATAGAAGCTTACAATTTAAATATGAATAAAGTTGTTGGACTTGGATTCGAAGGATGCTCAACCATGGCTGGAAAAGAAAATGGAGTACAGAAAATAATAAGAAATCAATATCCCAAGGTCAAATTTTTTCACTGTGCTTCTCATCGCTTAAATTTAGTTGTTAATGACTTGAATCTTAGCTCCCTGAGTTCGAAATACTGTGGACACAGTGAAAGAATTTATAGATTTTTCGTGAAAGCCAATTGCGTAGGAAACTGATAATGAAAATATACCAATGCTATGGGAAACAAGATGGTTCTCAAAATACAAGTCCATCAGAATTTTTTTTGAAATTTCATTCACATTAAATCAGATTTGGAAACTTTGTCATCAGATTCAAAAGTAACTCAGGCCACATGAACAACAGCATTTCAACTTTCGCCAGCAACAGGAACTCCTAAATTCATTATTTGCTTAGTTATCAGGGCCAAGTATTCCTCTTACTTTGAGCCTGTCACGAACATTTTTCAAACTAAAACTATCAATTTGGAAGAGTTTCACAGTCACGTTGAAAAGCTGTTAGAAATAGTAATAAATAATAGAGACGAAAAACATGTCTCGTCTGTTTTCAAGGAACCTTTTACCAGTGCTAAGGAACTGGCAAAATTTTTTTTTTATAGAATTCTCAATGCCACGTATAGTGTCCAAACAAATGCAATGACCTAACGTTTCATGTAGTTCTGTGGAGGATTATTTCAGGGTTTCTCTGTTTATACCATATCTAGATTCATTGATTTCGTCTCTGCATATCAGATTTTCGGACGACACCAGAATTCCAAAATTTCTCTGTATTTTACATCCCGCAGAACATTAAAACTTCTAACGCATATCTGAATATAAAGAAAAATTGAAATACTTCAAACTATTATACCTATTGAGACTTGGAAAGGTGAAGCAGAATTATGGTTCACTTTATGGAAAATAGATGGTTGAACAAGGGTTGATGTAGACGAAAATGTTGCTATAGGACTGATTTCTAAAGACATTGCGCTTTTTGTCCTTGATATTTTATAAGCAATTAAAATTCTTCCAACGCTTCCACCAACGACTTGCACAATTGAAAGATCATTCAGCACTTTAAGAAGAGTTGAAAGTTGAAACTACTTGGCAAAGATCAACCATTTCTGAAGATCGATTAAATGGATTATGTTTGCTCAGTGTTCACAGAAAATGTTTTGAAAAAAAAAACACAACTAATTGATGATGTTAAAACAGAATTTGGAAAGGAAAGAAGAAGAATTAAATTTTTATTTTCAATAAACAATAATTAAACTGAAATAGAAAACAGTAAATTAGTCCTTTAAGTGCTTGCTCAATCAAAATCCAAATATTTTTCGCAACTACCTTTTATAGTTTATTTTACTTGTGATTAAAGTAGCTAAGAAAGTCATAATATTGACGCTGCAC
>JABUQX010055720.1:37500-40352 GCA_015478945.1 Trachelipus rathkii
AAAAATCACACAATTTTCATGAGAGAACAAGGCAACCACCTCTTGGTGTTACGAGGGGCGACGGCAGTGGGTGGAAGAATGCGGAAGAGGTCCAATTCTTCCGCGAAGGCACTGCCCGTTGTAATACCTATAGAAAAAGATTATAGGGCGCCTACGTCACGACGCAGAGAAAAAGGGGGAGAAGGGAGTTAATATATATATATATATATATATATATATATATATTATATATATATATATATATATATATATTATATATATATATATATATATATATATATATATATCTTATATTATATATATATATATATATATTTATATAATATATATTATATATATTTTCCTTCTCGAAAGCGGCGTCCTTCGTATCCGCCTCATTCGACTTTCACGTGAAAGTACAGGGTTTCCGAGGACTTTATGGACAGAGTTTGTCGTGCAAGTGGCTCTGGTACTACAATTCTAAATATAAATTTAAACTCAAGCTACTTTTCAGTTTTCTCCTATCTAAGCATGAACTTCCATACCGCGGACTCTCTTCACACACACCATAACCTTACTCTTATCAACATTTACTTTCAAACCCCTCCTTTCACACACCCTGCCAAACACTTTAACTAATCCTCTCAAACTCTCTTCAGATTCACCGTACAAAACCAAATCATCTGCATGCAATAAGCAAGGCATCCTCCACTCTTTTCCATTCTTTTATTCAATATCTAAACCACGTTCCCGTTGCTACTCGCTATCTCTAATTCTTTTTCACATAATCCCACCCAATTAAACAAAGATTAAATAATAAGTGAGACATAACACATCCTTTACCTCTCACTCCGATATTATCTATTAAACCAATCACTTTAGATTTCATTATTTATTTCTTACAATGCTTTCACTATCTCGTCAATACATACTTTTTTGATTCACATTCAGAAACGTATTCACTAACACCATATATACTAACACCTGCCACAGAGCTTCCCTATTAATCCTATCATACAAGTGGTAAGGAGACGTATCTTGGAGGGTGAAAAGCGCCACAAAAATAGGCAACAAATTAGCGCACAAAAGTAACTTGTTTCTCTGTGCATTATTTTAAAATGGCGCCACAAAAAAGAAATTAAATATTTTGCCGCAATTTGCAGCCCATCTCAACCCTCCTAGGGTATCTCTGACTAACCTCAGCAATTCGTTTTTGGCAACCTTGACCATGACTTTCCAAAAGATTTTCGAACCCCATTTTGGGAGTTCGAACCCCATCTCTTGCGTTGTATCAGCAAATTCCCATTAGGCCATATTTTAGGGTTTCAAAAAAGGCGTTTTTTCTGCACGCAGTGATAAAAGTGTCGATTAGGGTTTTGTGGGGTCGGGTGAGCTGGTTTCCTGAGGGTTCTGGAACGGGAATAACCAAGTCAAATGGCCGACATGTCTTGGAATTTCTAAGATTATGTTAGAACTTAACGCTTGAGGTGTCAAATTATGGGTCTCTGAGGTGCGGGGAAGTCGATTTTGAGGCTCGGTGAGGCTCTTGGAGGAAGGAATCTAAACGTCAAATGGCCGAAATGATTTGGATTTTTTATCTAACAATCGTTGTTTTTTTAACGCGTTAAGGCTTTCAACGTTAATGGGTTTTCTGAGCGTCAGGGAAGTCGATTTTGAGGTCGGTGATGTGTTTGGATCAGAGAAATTAAGCTCAAATGCCTGACAGGAACTAAATTTTCTCTAAATCGTTAGATTTTTTACGCTTTGTTGGTTCGAATTAATGGGTTCCTAAAGGTCAGGGAGATTATTTCAAAAATTTTGAGGGTAGGTTGCCAATATTTGATTTTGTAAGAAAGTGCAGGAACAAGTTTATAAAAACCCACCCCACTTTTCTTCTCGACCTAGGTCCATCATTTTAAGGGAGTTCTAGTTGACGTATACCCCTCAAATTTGCTACCCTGCTGGAGATGACATAATGGCGCATCGTAGATGAGGTCATTTATCCATGCACCCCCCAGGAGGGTGATGCTGGCCCCTCCCACCCCCGCCAAAATAGGAAATGCTTGTAGATTGAAATAGGCAAGCGCATAGAAAGAAGGATGACGGATATAGAGAAACATATCTTCGAGTTAGTAAACCGGATACAAAATGATCCGGATGTGGTGCGGTCGTATGCGGTGCGGTGCCGAGTTAATAAACAATTTCGTATAATAATACAATATTGGGTGTCTTTATATATGTGTATAAGGACGTATAACCTGACTATAATATGAGGGTTTTAATTTCGTAAAGGGTGTCCTCGGGGCTCACAGAGTGGGTGGCGGGTTGTCCCAAGCAAATGACGAAGTGTGTGACAGATGGAAGAAGAAGGCAGAAAAAAAGGAGGGAAAGGAGAAAGGAGAAGGATGAAGGGAAGAAGAAGAAGTCTCAATGTGTTTGGAGCAAATGGCCATAAGCCTGCAACTGCACCGGTGAATGGGAGTCGGTGCTGCGCCGTAGTAGCTAACATATCGTTTAATATACAATTATCTATGTTACATAACTGCCTTCTGTTCTAGAAAATGTACAGAAGGTCGGTCATTCTGTATTGCATCTCTTAAACAAAGATAACCTCCGCCGTTTTCCTAAAGGTTGAAGACTGGACATTTATATTTTCACATTTCTCATTTCTTTTTATAACGGCAACTAATTTAATTTTTTCCCTAAGTTTGAAGCTGCATCATAGTTTGCTTATTATTATTTTAGATTTCCATTTTTAACATTTATTCTTGTGTTTTTTTTTTTTTCAATTTAAATTTGTTATTATATTTAGATTTTGCTTTTTTTTTAGAATTTTTTGTTTAAAACTTTTTTTATTATTTTTTTATTTTACC
>JABUQX010055721.1:0-24499 GCA_015478945.1 Trachelipus rathkii
GGAAACTAATGAAATCCAGCAAGTACTCTTCACTAAGTATCTTACAATGACTTACGGGTTATGCAATGCCACATAAGTTTGTTGTAATAATTGAAAATAAAATATATTAAAACTTCATAATATATATAGTTTTACTTTTTATTTTATTTTCTTATTTCTATTGAAGTTAAATTACTTTAATTTGATTTTTTTCGATTTTTTTGATATTTCTTTCTCTGATTTTTTTTGATTCTTTCTTTTCTATTAATTCTTTATTTTTTTTTGTACTAGAACTTACACGTTAATATACGCACATCAAATGAAAACGCTTTTAAACAACAGCACAAAAGTTCAAATTAAAAAATAATTTGATTTTTTTTTACTTGAATTTTTCATTAAATTTGCTCGTAAAAGTTCATTTCGGAACGATTTTTCTGTCTATTTATTTGCTTTTTATAGTCAAAGAAATTTCTTTTTATCTTTATTGTGTGAGAGTAAATAGCAGTCTTTCAGGAAATTTAAACTCTCTCTTGACTTTTTTTTTCAATTTCTTTCTCTGATTTTTTTTGATTTTTGATTTTTTTCAGTCTTCGCCCTATTCTCTTGACGTCATCTCCGCTTGATAATATTCATATACTCATTACTTATTTATATTATTATTATTATATTATTTCATCTGCTCCTCTCATATATTATCATATATTAATATATCTTATTATATATATTACTATATTTCATTACTATATTATAGTATATATTAATATATATTATACCTATATATATCTATATATATATATATATTCATCTATTACTATCTATTATCTCGTCATTATTCCTATATTATACTATGATATCAGTAATCGTTCAAAGACGCAGTCAATCCCAATCTATGCATGTGCTCTCATTCACTGCGTCACAAGTTCACAGCCTTACTCGAATAGATTTTTAATAATAATTAATTTTAATTACTGAATCAAGTTAATTTCACTAATTAATGAAGCACATGGGCCTATCCTCCTAGACTGTCACCAGTCAATTCCAACAATAATTAACAGGGTTGGGATTTTTTTGATTTTTTTAAGAAAAACAATTCAATTTTTGAATTTTTTTTGATTTTATATGATTTTTTTGATTTGTTTGATTTTTTTGATTTTATCACATTTCAAGAAGCCCGACTTTGCAGCCCGTTGCAAAATCGACCGTCACCAAACGCTTTCGACATTGAAAAAAATTACAATAACTCATCATGAGAACAGGAAATTGAGTGCATCAGAACGGTTCAAATGCGCTGCCGTCGGATCAGCTTGAACAAATGTAACAAGTGCAAGAGTTCATCCGCTCGGTCTTACTTTTTTATTGTCTTTTTTTAGCTTTAAAAAATGTCAATTTTTAGTAAATTGGAATTTATTTCAGGCAGAGATAGAAAGGAGGAGAAGAAGGTATGTAAATTTGTAAAGATAATACTTGACTTATTGGTAATTCCACTATTCTTTAAGAATAAAATCAGTTCTTTAACTTCTCTCGTTCCCTGCTCTCTCTCTCTCTTCTCTCTCTCACTCTTCTCTCTTCTCTCTCTCTCTCGTCTTCATCTCTACTATATTCTCTCTCTGCTCTCTCTCATCTCTCTCTCTCTTTATTATAGTATATATATATATTATTATATATATATATATTATATATATATATAAGTTTTTTTATTCTACTTCTATCTGGATATCAATAGCTATTGAGTGTATATATATTAGTTTTAAAAATAAAAAGTAATCTTTCTAGTTAATTTAAAAGAAATGAGTTAAGTTAATGCAAAATGAAAACGGAATACTACCTATTAACTTCATAGAATGACGTCTATATAGGCAGACCTCATACTATTTGGTAGAGATTATTGTTTTGTTTTTATTATATTAAATTTGATATTTTACAAATTTCTTAATTTGTTATTTATATGTTGTGACATTTCAATTGCGATAATACATCATTATTCAATTATGGGGAATAGTAATTTACAATTTTTTTGTGTACAGAGGGTTTTGTAATCTTTTAAAATTTTTTTTAATGATCTCTTACTTATTATTTCATACCCATCTTGAAAAAGGAGAGTCTTGACTTTTTCTACTTCTTGTATTAATAAATAAACTACTCAGCATCCTTTTCTTCAGAAATTTTGGTAAAAACAGATCCTAGAATTTTCTGCTAGTTATTAGCACTTAGAACGCGCTAGAAGGCACTTATAGAACCTCTCTAAAATTATTTCAGACATTACTTTCAATTATTTATTGGTATGTATATATATATTAGTATTATATGAGGTTATATTAAATATATTATTATATATATATATATAATATATAATATATATAATATAGTATATATATATATATAATATATTTATATATATATAATATATATAATATATGTATATATATATAAATATATATGTTGACTAAATTAGCTTTAAACTTCTAATATTTTTTCAATATTTATAATTTTTCAATTTATATATATATTATATATATATATATATATATATATATATATATATATATATATATATATATATATATATATAATATATATATTATATATATAATATATATATTTTATATATATATATTATATATATATTATATATATATATATATCCTATATATATATATATATATATATACTATAATATATATATATATATATAGTATAATATATATATATATATATATATATATATTGATAAATATAACTCCTTGAGTGAATCTTCACATACCAGGATTAGATCCCGGGTCCTCGCGAACGGTATGCCGAGCGTGTTACCACTCAACCACGACAAGATAAAAAGATACGCGAACTTTAAACCTATGAAAAGAGTGGCTGCTTATTCAATAGGATAGGACGCGCCTATGTCAGGAAATACTTCAGCCCGCATCTCGTCCGCTTGGCACTCCGGGTCAAAGGTAAACACAGGACCCCATGTAAAGGAGACCACATCTTAAATCGGAAGTATAATTTGTTAGTGTAATCCTGCAATTAAACGCAGTTTCAATTTTGGTTATTGATAAAATAACACCCTTGAGTGAATCTTTTTCACATACCCAGGATTAGATCCCGGGTCCTCGCGAACGGTATGCCGAGCGTGTTGTTACCACTCGACCACGACAAGATAAAAAGATACGCGACTTAAACTATGAAAGAGGTGCTCTTTTCATAGGAATAAGGACCAGCCTATGTCAGTGGACAGATACTCAGCACGCATCTCCGGCCTGTTCGACTCGGTGTCGAAGGTAACACTTCGACACGGGACCCGATGTAAGGAAGACCACTTGCTAAAACTTCAGCGGTGAGGTATGTACTTTATGTTGTTATAGATGGTAATACTGCATTAAAACCTAGCAGTTGTCAATTTTTAGTATGTTGGGGATAAAGATAACTCCTTTGATGAATCTTCACATAGCTAGGATTAGATCCGGGTCCCGCGAACGGTATGTTCTGCGAGCTGTGTTAACCAATCAAATTCACGACAAGCTATAAATAAGATACGTTATGGAGCGACTTAAACCTTATTGGAAAGGAGTGGCTCTGTCATTCCCATAGGAATAGAGGACGCGCCTATTGTCAGGACAGATACTCAGCGACGCATCTTTCTATCTCCGCTTGGCTACTTGCGGGGTCAAAGAGGGTATACTATGCGTGGCTTGGAGGTTTCTGTCTGACATAGGCGTGGTTCCTTATGTTCCTACTTGACATATGATGCACTCTTACATTAGGTTTTATTAGTGAGTTGCGGCGTACTTTTTGAGCTTAGTCGTGGTGTAGTGGTAACACGTCTCGTACATTACCGTTCCTGCGAGGACCCGTGGATCTAATTCCTGGTATGTGATGGTGGATATCACTCAGGAGGTTATTTTATCAATACAAATTGAACGTGCGCGTTTAATTGCATGTATTCATACTCATACAAATTATAAGTGGGATTGCTGGTCGCGTATCTTAGAGCTGGTACTCTTTACTGGGTCCTGTTTTACCTTTGGACCGCCGAGGTGCAAGCGGAGATGCGTGGTTGAGGTATCTGTCCTGACATAGGCGGGTCCTTATTCCTATTGAATAGAGCATTCTTTCATAGGTTTAAGTCGCGTATCTTTTTTAAGAATTGTCGTTGGGTTGAGTGGTAACACGCTCGGCATACCGTTCGCGAGGACCCGGGATCTAATCCTGGTATGTGAAGATTCACTCAAGGAGTTATTTTATCATATACAAATTGAACTGCGGTTTAATTGCAGTATTTACATCTATACAAATTATACTCCGATTTAGAGTGGTCTCCTTACATGGGTCCTGTGTTACCTTTGACCCGAGTGCAAGCGGAGATGCGTGGCTGAGGTATCTGTCCTGACATAGGCGGTCCTTATTCCTATTGAATAGAGCACTCTTTCATAGGTTTAAGTCGCGTATCTTTTTAGCTTGTCGTGGTTGAGTGGTAACACGCTCGGCATACCGTTCGCGAGGACCCGGGATCTAATCCTGGTATGTGAAGATTCACTCAAGGAGTTTATTTTATCTTTACAAATTGAACTGCGGTTTAATTGCAGTATTTACATCTATATATATATATATATATATATATATATATATATATAATAATAATAATAATAATAATAATAATAATAATAATAATAATAATAATAATAATAATAATAATAATAATAATAATAATAATAATAATAATAATTTGAAGTATGTATGAAATATTTAGAGGGTCTATAAATGCTTCTAAGCGGTTCTAAGTGTCTACTAACTAGCAATAATTCTAGTATCTGTTTTTACCAAAATTTTCTGTTTATTTATTCAGAAGCAGAATAAAGTCATGAGTAATTTCTCATCATATCATGAAATAAAAGTAGGAAATAATTTTTAATATTTTAAAAGTTTCATAAACCTCTATACACAAAAATATGTAAATACTTTTTCCCAGAATTGAATAATGATGTTATGTTATTATCACAATATATTTTATTTTGTAAAGTATGATGCATTACACATATATATTAAATACAAAAAATATTTTTATATCTCTCAGATATGTTCCAAAGGTTCAGGATTACTTTGAACAAACTATACCACAGATGTTACCTGGAGATTTTAAAAGTCATTTTAGATTCAGTAGAGGTCAATTTCAAGTAAGTTATATATATACATATGATATATAACTTATATATATATATATAGATATATAAATATACCTATATTATTATATATATATAATATCTATATACTATAAAATCAATAATATATATATATATATATATATATTAATATTATAATTATATATCATATATATATATATTATTATTATTATTATTATTTTAGCAGGCACTTATTCCCGCAAAAGCCGGCCGGATGAGTGGTACGCCTGCAGTCTCTCCCTAATTACATATTTCCTTCAATGCTCGCCTCACCCACCTCCCTTCCATTCCATTCTATCTCATCGACCAACACCCTACGCTTCTTCCACCCTCATCCCTCTCTCGCTCCAACATAAGTTCCGTGCCTATTAATCTCATAACCATCCATTCCGCGACCTTCTTCTTGGCATTACTCTCATACCACCACTTCTACCTTCTCTTCATCTCAACCAGCTTACTATCCCCCTCCCCGCCTCCCAAACGTCTACACTACCAGCCGCTCATAGCTCCTCCATATTCCATCTTCCAGATGTGCCCTGAGAACCATCTTAACAATATTCCCTTACTCCGCTCTTTCCTCTCCACGCCGCGAACCAACAGGCACCATTCTACCTAATCACACTCTCTCTGCTCTTATTCATTCCCCTAACTCTTGAGCGAACACTCCTAATGCGCGTTACATCTAATATAAATAAGCTAAACCACCAAACAAACACGCTATCTCAAACACATTCATCGCAAAAGGTTTCATTAATTTACATTTCCGAACCTATTCAATAAACCCCCATGTTTCACACCCAATATAGTACCGCTGAGAACACATATTATTTTCAAAAAATAACATAATACATATAGATAATACTAATAGTGAAAAAACTAAAAATCCCCCATTTTCCATAATATTCCTCTACAATAACCTAACCCTCAATACTCCTCTCGATTCCTTCTCCTACTCTAATAATCTATCTCTTCCTTCATTACCCTCCTTCTCCTTACCAAATAGTTAAACCAGCCCAAAAAACGCAAATTTCACTCAAATATTTTTCTTGTAAGAACCGTTTACTTCTTCCAGTTACTACACCGTTCCCTACTCTTAATTCTCTAACTCTCCCTCCCCTCATCTCTACCCCTCCTCCTCAGACTACTTAACACTTTCACTACATTCACCTGATTTTATCCATAACAGACCCATTTTTTGTCCACATGCGCATCTCTCTCAAACTCCTCACAAATACTACAACCCGTTTCTGAATTGTCTCAGTGGCACACCAATTTAGATGTATTCATACACGCGAACAAATAGTATTCATGTTTCAACTTCCCATCTAGTAAACAACCCCTATCACACATACAATTCACACCCCTTACATCCCCTCGCCCTTCTCAAAAATCATTCTCTGCAAACACTGCTCCATAAATAAATCGATATAATATTGCCTACGTCGGATTTGGCTAAACACATTGCTTGTCTCGAACCCTCTCTGCCACTCCAAACATCTCACTCTCCCCTCCCAATACTCTCACACACACATTCTGCTATTCCTATAAAAGTCCCTAATACCTTTTTACCCAATTTACCCCCTACTCATGTTCCTCCAGTCACCCTCCTAGTAATTCACCGCGCCTCTTCACATTTTCTAGATCATATGCTTCTTCAGCATCTAAAAAAACACCCATAACTTCAATCAGAATAAACATTATAAGTATATATATATATAATAAAAGTAGCAAAAACATGTAGCTATCCAAAGAAAAAATGGAAAAAGTTCGTAGGTGATCACAAATGCTGTCTTTAAAGTGAAGAAAAATAAATTAATTGCTACATTACATAACAGACTAAACATTTAATAATGGTTTTAACGACTGGCCCTAATATACCCTAATGATGCTTGAGTGTGTAGTTATGTGGTGCTCTTTCATAGCTGATCTACTGTTTCTATGGTGTAGTTGATCCTGATTAATGTTAAAATTTTTAGTATCAAAATTACCCATTAGGGCTAACAAGCATGCATTATTAACATTTCATGCAGGTTTTCTTCTTTGTAGACATAATGCAAACATCTCATCGTTAATTTTTGAAGTCTCTATGAAAAGAAGTTTTTATCAAAAGAAAAGAAGTTTTAAAGGAAGGGCAAAGTTTGGTTATTAGTATTGTTCGTTATATAGGCGCTTATATTTATATTACAGTATACTATATATATAATAGTATATACATAGGTATATTAATATATATATTAGGAATCAATTTATAATATATAGGTATATATAGAGGCCAGGTATATGGCCGTGTATAATACTATATATATATAGTATATATATATTATATAATATGATATATATATGTTATTTATTCCCTTCTTTTTCTCAACTATTTCTAATGTTAGTTTTATGTTGTACAAAACTAAATCATCCAAATGGAATTCTTGTGCTGAACCTCTTCGCCACTGTTAGAAGTACTATTTTCTTGTATCTTCAAGAAGAATATTCTTTATAACATTTGATTTTGCTATGTAATCTTAGGACTATTTATAATACAAGGGTATAATTTTATGTAGTTTTTATTTATTTTTTGACTGACTGAAAATTCATTTCCCCATCCAAATCTCCCTTTGACACTGAAACATATATATGACAGGCCCTCCCATGGTGCTGTTTTTTTTCAGCCAGTATTGCCGCTTCGTCTGTGGAGCCATGTACACTTGACTCAAAAAGCAGATAATCTACTATATGATATAATATATAATTATAGTATACCCCATTCCCTACCGTATATAATATATATAATATAAGATATATAATAGCTATATATATATAGATATAATAAGTATAGGGATATATATATATAAATATATAATATATATATACATATATTAATATATATATATATATAATATATATAATATATAATTATATATATTATACTTAGATATAAAGTATTACCTATTATAATAACTACTTCAATGGTGAGTATACTCAAAAAGCAATAATTTATATATATAATTTTTTTTTCAGAATTTACTGAGAGACTTGCAGTTTGCCCATAACAATGCCCCAGAACTAATTAAAAATTGGCCATTTGAAAAGCTGTGCCTTGCTAGTATTTGGGTTCTTTCAACCCAAGAAAGTTATCGGTCAGTTGCAGATAGATTTAATACTTCTAAATCTGTAATTTTTCAGTGGTTACATTATTTTACTCGACTTCTAAAACAGGAAAAGAATGGAGAATTGCACTGGCCAGATGAGAATGAAAAACAACGGTATGTACATCAGTTTCTACAACGAGGTTTCCCTGGAACAATTGGAGCCATTGATGGTTGTCATATTCAAGTTAGTAAGCCGTCAGAAAATGCTGAAACCTATTATACTAGGAAAAATATACATGCAGTGAACTGTCTGGCAGTTTGTGATGCTCAAAAGAAGTTTATTTATGTATATATTGGAGATCCTGGAAGTTACCATGATAGCAGAGTCTTACGACGATCTACCCTTGGCCAAAGACTTTTAGAAAATGCTGCTTATTTAAATCCATTTCATCTGATTGGCGATAAAGCTTTTCCGCTGAATGTTTCGCTGATGGTTCCATATAGAGATAATGGTCATTTAAATGAAGTACAAAGTCTTTTTAATTACAAACTTTCTAGAGCGAGAATGGTGATAGAACATTCCTTTGGTCTACTGAAGAATAGATTCAGAAGGCTGAGATATTTAGAAGTAAAAGATTTAGAAAATATAAGTTTGATTATATATGCTTGTTGTATCATGCATAACATAATAACAGATGAAGATGAATATATTGAAGAAATTGAAGATTATGATGATAATCCAGGTAATGATGAAAATCCTGAACCTTTAAATAGGCGTCAGAATAATGCTGGCATGTACAAACGTGACCTTATTGCTGAGAAACGTATTAACTTTTATTTCATAATTATTTGTTATAGATTGTAATAGTATATATATATAGTATATTAATTATATATATATTATTATATATAGGTATATTATATATATAGTTATATTTATATTATATATATAACGTATTATAAATATAAATAAAATACATATAAGTATATAATTAATATATATATATAAAAATATATTAATATATATATATATATTAAATTATAATAAATATATGAGTATGAAAAATAATTTATTATACAAAAATTAAATTTTTTTTAAATTGTTTATATATATTACAGAAAAAATATTATTACTTTTTTATAATGCTCCACTTGAAATTAAATTTCCTTTTATTTTATAACGCTTTTTAAAACTGTAAAAAAGACATAAAGAAAAATTAACATATAAAGAAATCACAAAAGAAAAAATTTCATAAATTCTAATTTATAATATATATAAATATATATATATATAGTAATACTATATTATATATATATATAATACCTATATAAATATTATACTATAGTAAATAGTATAACCTATACAATATATATATATATATATATATATAATATATATATATATTAATTATAATTATACAAAGAGAACTTCTTACAAGTTTCTAAGTTTGGGAAAACTATGCCGTCGAGTATTTCTGTGAATTGAAGAAAACACAAAAAACATCTATTTTTTAAAAATCCATTCAACTACCACTAAAACTACCACTCCTATTACAATGAAGTTATTAATAGTCAAATTTGGTTAAATTAATTCAATACTATTTAAAAAATAAAAATCCTTCAATATCGTGATGGACAGAGGAAGTTGCACGTGCAGTGATAGAGAAAAATAAAATAAATTTCCTTTAAAATAATCGTGGTTAAATATAGAATCCTCCATAAATTCCTATACATTAAACAAGCAAAAAAATATTCTATAAGAGTTTTACATTTACCGCAAAGCAATGCCCACATTCGTGCCTTACCCAAAGATCTAAAACACTTTTCCTTGAACAGATGGTAAAATATAAGAAAGCAATTTTTATTACTCATTCATGATGATTTTACCTCGGATTTTTCTACTGCATTAGCAATTCTTTTCATTTCGGCAGTTAGAACTTTAACTGCATTATCAATTGACGCTGCTACTTGATTTCCTGATATACATAGAACTTCAACTGCATTATCTATTGATTCTGCTACTTGATTTCCTGATACACTAACTGCATTGGTCAAGTCTTCAAGTATTTTTTTTTTGATCTTCCATGTAGGAATGGAAGTTCGGGTCCCTTTCAACACCCTTAAATTTCTTTCTTTTGGCTTCACCTTTAGGTGAAGCAGAATAACTTCTCCTCTTAACTAGCTTGTCTGAAAAGTTTACTAGCTTCCCTCTCTGAAAAGTTTATAAATCTTCAAAAGGCCTTTCTTTAATTTTTTTTTTATTTAATTACATTTTCTGTTATTCCCAAAATTTACATGAGGGGGAGGTACTGCCCAATCCAATGTCATTGGTCAACTTAGGCAATGTCGTCGATGCTTGGAATTCTTCCTTCTGGGTTGTTTGCCCTGCCAGTTTTAATATTTGATTTCTGTTTTAGTTCCTTGTAAGTTTTTGATGTATAAATCATATCAATATTATAGTAGGTTATTTACTTGTGGAGGAGGTGTTTTACTTTCTTTTCTTTGTTTTTTGAGGACCATATTTCTTTGCATTTACCTTTTTTTGTTTATACATTTTAATATGATATAGTTATACCGCATATGATTATATTATATATATATATATATAACTAGATAAAACTAGGGCATTATATATATATAGTATACTTCCAGCAAGTAATTCCATATATTATTCCCTACATTAAATATACTGTGTAGTCTTTATATGAGATTATATTGGATGTGGTAGTACTCATCTAATATATATATATATATATAATGCTCCTCTCCATCTACTGCTAGGTGAGATTGGTAAAGACAAGTCAGAAGGTATTTACATACTCTATATATTATAATTGTAAACTGCATAAAATTTTGAGGAATAAACAACCTATATTTGAAATTTAATTTGACCAAATAAATAGAATGTCCTCTCCGTTAACTTACAAATGAATTTAAAAAAACAACTTACATTATGCTAAACTAAATCTAATTTTTGAATATTTATTTATATATAAAACCAAAAATAAATAAACCACTTCCTATAAAAAAAAAAAAATAGCTTTTGAAAGTAAATCTAGAAAAGTATTTTTTTTCTTAAAATATACATGCATATTCTGTATATCTGAATATCTGCCAATATATTAATGCCATTATAAAGACTTTCAAAAACTTTAAATCTATAACTCATCGTGATATAGTAATATCTAGCCAAATTTTGGGACACGACATATAGAAACCCATAATTTATTTATAATTCAAATTCTAAATCATATTAGGAACTATAAAAATCTCAATAAGTATATAAAAAATCAAATATATATTTAAATAAACATAAAAATACGTAATAGTACCATTAGTAGATCACTTGTACAAGTGTATAAATAGGATCATATGGGTAGAAGTATATATATACTTTGAGTGAAGCATAAGGAATGAATTTGAGAGAATCTTGACTTTTAGTTTATGAGCGATAAAGAATGATGCTAACAATCAGGGTTATAAAGAATGGGCGAAAGTATATAATATTGTTCTATTATTTTTAGGCTTTATAATTGGTGAGAGTAGTGGGCTGGGCTGTGATATGATGCATGTATTAGCGTTGCCCAGAGCATGAACTTTGACAAATGGTTTCATGGATAGAATAAAAAGTATATTAGATAGACGCACAACTGTGACACAAAATGTCAAGACCATACAGCTCAACCCAATTAGCACTTCTAATAAAATCTATTTGATATACTATTAAGTTAAGATAGATAAACAGTCAATAAGTTAGTTTTTAGACAGAAAAGTCTGGAGTCAGTGGTAATATATTTCTGTTATGATGATAACATGAATAAATAAGATATTACAGTAATAATAACTTGCAATCATAATAAGGCATGTCTGCTCTCTTTTGATTCTGCCTGTCTGTCGAAGTGGTGTCTATATCCCTGTATCGTCTAAAGGTATCCAATAGAATTTCCCCCACTTCCGTTTACTAGTATGTTGTCATTTTTTAGCGTATGAGAGTGAACCTTCCGCCTTAAAAGTCTTGTTAATTTTTCTGTAAGCCACCATCCCTCGTCATCATGTTGCTAAAACTTCACATGTTTTCAGACATGACGAAGAGTGATAAAGTCGATGTCTTTTTGTCATGTGCCACTTGCCTAAAACCCGGGCATGGCAACAAAATTTAACAAGTTGTGTTTCTGCTCAATATAAAGAGCATAAGATAGTGGACTTTGTCATACTGTTCGAAATGCAAATTTATTACGATTCATCCATCTCATCATCTAACCCAATTTTCCCTATCACTCGCCTTAACCAAACGAACTCTCATTCATCCTTTCAAAATGACCAATATACCATCTATTATAATGACTCTAATTTATTATTCTATTCTCTATTTCTAAAGCTATTATCTTCACCAAGCAATTAATAGCCTAGATAATGAATACTTCGATACTTTCTCCCAATGTTCACCATTCAATCAAAGATTTCACAACCCTGCATATCTCCACTTTCGAACTCATACTTCATCACCTACTTTCTCCTTATGTCCACATAGTTTTAGCTTTCAAACCACACTCCTTTTACCACCGACACCTGCGAACTCACATCTACCAAAATCCTCTCAACTTTTCAGATTCAATACCAAAAAAAAAAAAAACAAATCATCCAGCATACAAGTAAGCAAAGCATTCCTTCACATCTCTTCCATTCTTAGTCGATTGCTAGAGCGATACTCTTCCTTGCTACCTCTGAACTCATTAATTCTTTCAACTACACTCACAGTAAACCATTATATAGCGAGATCAACTGAACATAATCACAACCCTGTCATTACATCAACTATTAACTGATAATCTTTACATATCGCATTCCTGTCAACGGCCTGTTGCAAGTCATTTAGTCAAATACAACCTCCTCTTCTCTCATTTTGGTTTCAGCGTAAAATGTTCGAGACCATCATCCGTCTAGCCAGTTTTCATATGAGAAAAGCACCCTTTACTTCTTCACCAATCCAAAGTCCTCAGACACAAGTAAAACAGGACTTTAGACCTTTTAAGGTTCTATTGTTTTATATTCATCTAAGTACATGTATTTACATTTTTTGTGTCTAAAGTAGGTAATGTATATTTATTAAAAACGATAAAATATCAAGAACAAGAGTTTATATACAACTTTAAAGTTGGATTGTACATTGCTGAACAAATTAACAGAAAAAAACCCTGCTAGCTTGGGTGATTGGTTTTTTTTTTTTTTTTTGTGTCTTCTTTTTTTTTTTTTCTGATCAGATCTAGAAGAAGAGTCTCTTACAGCATTTCTCGAAAGGTGATCCTTGAAGATCTGCCTGGCATAAGTAGGATCTAAAAGAAAAAGAATTGTTAAAAAAATTGTAAAAAACACGCTTTAAAAAAACATTTATTAAAATTGTACCTTTTTAAAGGGTTGTTGTCTGTCCTATTTCATTATGCAAGTACAAATAAGACGAAGTGATATAACGATACTTTTGTTTACCTTGAAGATCCGATACTACTTGCTTTCTCTTTTCATAGATTATTTCACGGAATAATTATTAATTATATATATATATTAGTATATACTATATAATATGAGTAATCTAATAAAATAGAGTTACATATATACAATATATATTTAATCAAATGATATTAAATAGGAGTTATTGACTAATATATAATATATATATATATATTATATATATATATTAATAATATATATATATACTTTTCAGAAAACCCGTCCTGTTTTTAACACCACCCGCCTTGCCATATTCACCAATAGAAAGATTCTATACAACTAATTCTCAGAACATCTTAAACATTCAATACAAAAAAAAAAACAGATCACAGCAGTCACAAAATAATTGAAAGAGTCCTTTTTCAGCTCTCTTTCCATTCTCAGTCATTCTAAACATACTCTTCCTACTAACCGTCTACCACTAATTCTCCACATACCACCCATCCATATTATAAACCAATTTAATCATAGCAACGGAGGACATAACCACCCTGTCTTACGATCACTATTAAATAATGCTATAAACCATATCCTGATCAACGCCTGTTTGCAAGATCATTTTAGTCAAATTATAACGACATGCCTAACTTCTGCTCGAGAAATCTTACTACTTTTGCTTTCAATACCTTTTATCTCTTTGGAGAATTCCCTTTTACCCTAGTTTTTAAAAGAAGCACCAAGTTCTTCTCTACTCAATCACAGTCCTCAAAGACACAAGAAACAGGAAACTTTAGACCTTGTTAAGTTTATTCATTAATTTAAATATTAAGACATTATTTAATTTTTGGAGTAAGGTAATGAATTTATAAAAGATAGAAACAGAACAAGAGTTTTATATACTACTTTAAATTGATGAATGCTGAATATACAAACCTGTTTGTGTTTCTGGCTTTTCTTTGTCTTTATCATAATCGCTATATAAGCAAGTGTCTTCTACAGCATATTTCTGGAATATGACATAGATCCTTGAGAGATGTTGAGAGACTCATGACCAAGAAGATAAGGATCAAAAGAAACAAGAACTTTGAATATATAAAAAAATTGTAAATAAATCTTAGCTTTAAAAAAAATATTTCCTTTAACTCAGACCTTTTTCAACAAAAAAGTGTCTACCTACTCTATTCTATTTGTTAACTTTTCCAAGCCCCACTCTTATTGACCTGTATATATGTTTGGATATCTTATAATATATTTGCCATCTGAGGGCCGCAAAAGAGCAAAATTAAAATATGTATCATATGAATAGGATGAGATATATGATATATATATAGAGTATTTAATATATATTATAATTTACTTCATATATAAATATATTTACATTGTTTCTAACTATATATAATATAGTATATTATAATATATAATAAATAAATACTATTATACACTCAATCAAATATATATAAATATGATATATAATTATATAAAGTTATTATAATATTAAAAATATAAATATCTTAGCTAATATTTAAGTATATAACTTATACATATATATTTATGTTTATAGTCAATATATATATATAAAATATATATATATGATTATATGATATTAAAATATATATTTAAAATACAAATTAATATATAATATACTCATACTGTAATAAATAGATAAAATATACTGAAATGGCACAAAAAGCTCAATCCTTACTAAATGGAGAGATAATAAGAGGTATATATATATATATATATTATATATAAATAAGAAAACTACATATAGATATATATATATCTCTATGGCAGGCGTTGTCAAAAGTATCGTGAGTAAGCCAAAAATCAATATCTCCTATCTAATAACTAGAAGCGTTGAGGTATAAATTTTGAGTATGTAATATAATATATAAGTAATAGTACTTCATAACTTGTACCGAAATACTATAAATTAAATATATGCAAATTCTGATAGATTAATAAATATTGAACTATATATAATGATAAATTTACGTACTTATATATATATATAAATACCTATATATATATATATGGATATCTAAGTAGGCTGACACGTCGCAATGAATCAAAAGTACGGATTTTGAATGTGCAACTCTCATATATAGAGGTAATCATGTAGGTATATAATAACCATGAGTATATATATAATATACTATCCTTATACTATACTATACCGATATATTATATATAATGATCACTGACATAAGTATCTACTAAAAATTTGTTTCATATAAATTATGTATTAGTGTAAAATTATACTTATACATCGATATAAAGTCATTATAATGTGTATTAGTATATATCCTATAGTGATAGAATATCATTGGCGGCCCTTGGTCAAAATTCTTGAGTAGGCAATTCAATAATATAATTTTTTATTATAGTTTTCTTTAGTAATATATAATTAATATTTCAAGTATATATATTTATATATTGACTTCTCAATATACATAGAATCAACACCAATAATGTAAATTATATTATCATAGTGGCTACTATTTATGATTATATATATTATCCCGTATTTAAGTATATATATCATATGATTTTAAAAAGTTGTTTTTGGTTAAAAATATTGAAGAGATACAACATATTAATATATATATAGATGTAAGTATGTAAAATCATAACAATACTAACCAGTTTCCAATCTATATTTTTCTTCTTCATTAACATACATTTGAATAGCCACTCCATTCTCATCAGTCAATGTCATTTGCTGAAGATTGGACATTTTATTTTTAATTTTTTTCCTGTAAAAGAAAAACAAATACAATAACAAAATCATCCTTGTTGCTCTACTTTGCACTAGCTCTTGCATATCTAAGTTCTTTGTCATAAAAAATAAGTAACCCAAACATTGCAATGTGTTATGCATAGCATCTTACTAGCGCAACTTCTTGCTTCCAAACACTGGTAAGCCACCTTCAAGTTACTACTTATAATTTTACCCAAATTTTTTCTTGGTCCACAAACTTAAGCCAATCCAAATTCATACCATAAAAGCCTTCATTTTAACAACCTGTATGAAAAACCTTACACTTTTTACTAATAGAATTCATTTGCCACTTATCTGCTCACCCAAGAAATTTATCAAAATTATTTTGAAATTTTTAAATATCCTTCATTATTCCTTACTGAGGCAGTCAACTTTGTATCATCCTAAGTCCTTATGAATTTAAAAGTTTTGTCCCTTTATATATGTTGTCCCTTGTAAAGCTCATATATATAAAAAATATAAAGAGAATAAGTAATAAATAATTTATATAATTATTAGTATATATTATGATATATAAATCTATATTTATATATATATTATATATACTATATATATATATAATAATATATATTTATATATATTTATGAGTAAATAAAATATATATATTCCACCAAACTCTTCACATATGCCAATGACATTACCTTACTTTCACAAGAGACCAGGATGTTCCCACAGTCACTCGACATACCCAAGAATACATCCTCAATTTGAAAACTGCGCTCACATTTACTAACATCGTACTGATTCAAGCATCCCCCGAAAAATTCATCAATCATCCTCCTTTACTACAGATCGAACCAATCATCTCGCCACCCCTTAGACAATAAATAACAATCCATCCCTCTTCAATGGAAACCACAAAAGAATATTAGCCTTACACACGGACAATCACTCGTTACTTGCTCCTCACACATCAAAATATAACTCGTGAAGTTCAGAAAAGGTTAAGTTAAGTTAAGTTAAATTTAGTTTTTTAAGAAAATTATTTAGTGCAAGCTCTGGCATAATTCCAGAAGCTCTGCCCACTGAAGAATATCTATAAAAAACTTTTACATTAACAATTATCCTTTTCTTGAACTTAGAAACTTGTTTTCAGAAAAAAGTCACCAGTAAGTATCTACAAAAATATGCCCATATATATAGTATAGATATATATATATAATATATTAAATAACGATTATGATCACTATAAGCACATTATGTAGATAGTCTATATTAATTGTAGTGTAGATCGTAGTTTAATTTGTAGCTTGAGTATTTTATAAAGAATATGTATCTTTTATAAACCTTGATATCTCATCTGCATTGTGTCAAAAGAAGTGCAAATGACTCATGATTGGAACCAAATGAAAACGACCTGAGCGTGACAGAGGCAACTTCTTACATATATAGCGAGCATGAGTTCACAAAAGTATAGTGGATTCCAAAATTCATTGGACTTTACACTCACTAGACAGTACTTTACTACCTAATGATATACGAAAATAGGACTAATAAAATATAACATACAAATAGTTATATCTTATTTTATATATAGGTAATAGTAGTATTATCTTATATGAAATATATGCATTATCCAAAACTGCCATACTATATAAGTAATATCATTCCAGTATTATAACAAAAATAATAATATATAAATTAATAGTAACCGAGAAAACACTCTCTATAGCGAATATTATAATATATATACAACAAAGTATGTGAGTCAGATATGTCATCATGGCAAGAAAGTGACATAGGAACCAACTTTAGCGTCTGATATAACGTTATGAGTTTTTCACACAACTTGCCTACTGGCCTTTTTGAAGTGTGGGCATTAATCTCTATATTTGAATCGATGAATATTTTCTGCACATATGAACCTATCTAGGCTTATCAAAAAAAATTTCTAAGTCAGAAAAGTGTTTTAAGTGTTTATGAAGGAAAAATTAGTTAAGAGTAGAGCAAGCATTCTGGCATGCAATGTGTTAACAGAATGACTATCGCAACTAAAGAATTTTCTTAGAAAATAGACATTTATTCTTTATTACATCTGAGAACCTATTCCCCACTCCAAGCTTAAGAAGATTTTTTTGAAATCTGTATTAGAGAAAATATATATCATAAAAAAATAAAATAACACCAACCAGAGAGCTCATAGAATATTCCCTTAGATTTTTTATAGATAATCCGTAGACTCGTGCTCTATATCCCGGTATAAATAAGTACACAGCAAAAAAAATATAATGTAAATTTTAACTAATAATAGAGAAAAGTTTAAATAAAAGCTCATTCAGCCTTGACTTGGAGGGATACGTGCGAGAATCGGAACCCACCAAGTTTGTAAGGTGTCATGGAATCGGAACCATCATGTTGTAATTCTACTAGTTTTCTACTACCTTAAGATCTATATTCTTATTATCTTAATTCTTTCTCTATTCAAATATTAGCAGAAATTTTGTTGTTTATTCATATTAAAATTAACTACGGTATATAAATTAGGGTAAAAATGTTGATAAAAAATAAGAATTAAATAGAGCCTAGGCGATTCACCCTTCTCCGCCCAAAAATTTTGACAACTTTTTGAATTCTATTTTTTATATAAATTTCATTTTTTATTTTAATTTTAATTCATATATAGTAAACCACCATGTTAAAAATTACATACGTAATAAAAAGTCAATAATAAACGTAAAATACGAAAAACAATGGTGGTCCGAATCACCCCTTCATCAATTTTTCTACAGCCGGGTGAATCGGACCAAGTTAGGCCCCGTGATTTTGCCACTAAATACTGCTTGGAACAAAGAAATTTACTTTCCAGTATAAAGCTAAACATAGTTCCGAGGCTATCCACTGAAAAAAAAATTAAAATCCAATCCACAATTTTTCATTTTAAAACAAAGTAAAAAAACTCACATTGTTCAAAAAGTGAAATTCTATTGAAGCCATTTTACACCCTAATTTATATATTTTTTTAAAAATATAAAAACTCTTCGAGAGATGAAAAGATGATCTAAATTAAACT
Source organism: Trachelipus rathkii (assembly GCA_015478945.1). Taxonomy (NCBI): domain Eukaryota; kingdom Metazoa; phylum Arthropoda; class Malacostraca; order Isopoda; family Trachelipodidae; genus Trachelipus; species Trachelipus rathkii. Next base: position 19,474 of record JABUQX010055721.1, read on the forward strand.
TGTAGTACTACCGCCGTCGCTATTAAATGGAGTCGAAAAATTTTTTTATTTTTATTGTTTTTATTTTTTATTTAGAGTGGACTGAATCACCCCTCTAAAAAGCCGGGCCCGGTCACCCTGCCGACGCTATCATATATATATATCATATAATAATATTATATTAAATATATACTATATATATATATATATATATATATATATATAGTAATATTATATATATATATAATATATAGGTGAAACTAAAGATGTTGCCTATAATTTTTTGGATTGCGCCTGCGCCTTATGGCGCTGGACCTAGTGCGCCTAGCGCCAGGTGATTATTTGTCACATGCAATGCGCCTGCGGACTTTTCGCCGGCCGGTGGATGTTTGCTAAATTATTTGCAAAGTAAACTTTAGGGCAATAATAAAAAATTGCTTTTATAAGGAAAAAAACCACATTTGATTAATTTATTGTAATTAAAACCACTGTAAACTAATATCTACACGTCGTCTTCCTCTTCCATGTCCTTGTGGTCCATGTTTCCCCCAGTAGATCAGCACGAGTACTGCAGAAGGTTGCAAATTGTTCAGAGCCATAGTTGCCAATTTTATTTGTTGTTAAGAACTATACTATACTATAATATATATATATATGTATATATATAATAGATATGATATGTGATATATAGGATATATATATATTGACTACTATATATATATAGTATATATATAGATGTTGATTATAGTAGGCTATATAAGTTTTACACTGGTTTTAGAATGATACAAGTTAGATCGAGCCATGCGCTAAGTTCAACTTTCTAATGGAAAAAAGATATGCTATTGTTCCTATTCATAGGCACGGTTGAGAGGCGCAAAGAATTGGGCTAGTGCGCCTACTGCCTTACGTCTACCTTTTTTAAAATTGTTGCGGCCTATGCACTTCTGCCTCCTGTATAGACGTTCACAGTAACGCCCAGCTCTTGATATACGCATATATAAATATATATAAACTAATACTAGAATATATAATATATAATATATAATATAATATATATATAATAAATATAATAAATATAAAATATAAAATAAAATAATAGATATATAATATATAATATAAAGAAGAAAATATAAGAAATATTAATGATACAAGAAGAAAGATATAATTAATGATATTTTACACAGAGTATGAGTCACCCCTTGATTTATATCACAAAAACACCATATTACTACATAAAAATAAATAATGAAAAGAATAAGATGAGAAAAGAAAAATTGATATACCACATAGCTACTTATAAAGAATAGAAAGGTAACACAAGAAGCTCTCACTTTAAATTTCCCAAGACTCTTCTATATAAGATAATAGAAGATATATAAGAAGAGAACGCATGCAAAGAATGAACTCGTATAATAAGGGCATATCTAATTCAGGTAATAATGATAAGATATTGTTAAATTCATACAATAGATTTCTCTGTTCATACCCAAAACCAAAACCTAATCCCACCTGACGCCCCTTTAGATCGCGGTCTGAAATGAGAATCACCGGGGGGGAGAGGGGGATCGATAATATTGAAAAGCTATGGAGATTTTCAACAACCTGGCTGGTAACTTTTTTTCCTAAAGATCGCGACGATTTTCGTTTTCACTTTTACTTCATTATCTTATTTTCTTTTTTTTAGAGTAGGGTCATCCGTGGATTTGCATAGAAAATCGGGGTGACAACCCCTGGTATTATATATATTAAATATAGATATATATATATACTATAATACTATACTATACTATATATATATATATATACTATATATATAATATATATATATATATACCCGTATACGTATATATATATAATATGAGTATATATATATAGTGAGGGGTAGTGATAGTATAATTATAGTTGTAGTTAATGAGTAGTATATATAGTAGTAGTTTAACGAAAATTAAACGGGTGCCAATTCAAATTTAGCCGTGATCATTATCGGCCGTATTTCCTAATACCTGGGTGTGCCAATAAAGTAGATACATCTGAATAGTCGTGCTATGTAAATATCCTGGCTATTAGATGAGATGAGTACTCTTGTACTGTATGAGTGTATCTAATTATGTGAAAATATGAGCAATAATAGTACACTGTAACATTCAAGTTAACTTAAATATTAATAAAAACTTTGACAAGTCATTTCCGAACACAGATAAAAAAAGAATTATGTTTGTTATAACAAATGTACACCGCCGAGCCCGACCCGGTTTGCTAATCCCGAATTCGAGGATTAGAACGGGCGTCCTGTCTATGTGACGTTTCACATGACGTTTAGAAGTGCGCGCAAAACATACGGGCTCTAAAACACGATGCCAATGTTCAGCACTGAGGGTGCCCCGTCCGGGCCTGCAGTCGGCTTCCACGAATCCCGAGAGCTGGCAGCTCAATCAATCATGCAAAAGTACAAGTCTTTATCTTCCCTAATGTACAACGACTTGCCAAACTAAAAAATTTAGCTCATTTGTATCTAGCACAAAGACTGCTGATGCGTGGGAAGTATAGATAATTTAAACATAACAATTATTTATAAAGCTTTTCATTCTGTGTTCGACCATCATTTAATTTATTATTCTTGTATTTAATTTTTACTCTATTTATTTCAGGTTTTATGCTTGTATGTTGTCAGCTTTCACATTTGGTATTTATGACTTATAAAAACTATTATATAACTTCTACTTGGTATGATTGAGCCTGCTGACTTTTAGTTTTATTTCATTAGTATGTATAAAAGACTATCTATCATCACTGACGTTTCACTCTATAACTTGCGTGGAGGTTTTCGCAGCTTATTTTAGTACCTGATTGAAGGTAGATGAGTAGAAAAAGTCAACAATGCGATAAGCTGTGAGTGATGTAGTGCTTATATTAGTAGTGAATTGTGTTTACATCTTGCCGATTGCATATAGAAGCTTGCAAGAAGTCACTAGATGCAAACAATATGAGGCCTTTACCTATCTGATTTAACGATTGCTTTGTCGCGTGAACATTGTCGCTTTGCTGAAAATCAAAATTTTAATTAATCAAAAATTGTAAAGGGTTTCGGAGGCTTAGAATTGTCTAATTCTGAATTTGCCTCTGTTATCGAAATGTAGTTGTACTATCAACCTATCTCTATTTCTCTTTACCTTCTACTCACCAATCAATTTACCCTAATAAGTAAATGTAAGTGCTATTTTACCAAAGCCAAAAGGCTGAGTTACTTAGGGCTACGAAGAGAATAAAATTATAAAAGAACTATTAGATATACTCCCACTATATATATCTCTTCTGAGTTTTGGTTTTACTTTTAGGATATAAAATTAGCGTCTACTTTAACTTGTTCGTGGTATTACCAGCATGTATCTCTATTTATTAGGGTTTTAGCGGAATTTATTTTTTCCATGTCTCCATCGAGATATGTGACCAGAATTTCACTAAAAAATTACAATAAGGTCTCACTTCTGATTCAATAACGGTCCTAATTAGTCGTGCTTGTGAAATTCAATTTAATTGTACTCAATTTTTGGTAAAAACATATTTTCTCTAATTTCTTCATTTCTTTCAAAAATTTTGACTATCAACCTATCTCATTCTGCTTTACCTTGTGCTACTCACCAGATCAAGGGTTGACCCTAACGTGAAGTTTAATAAGTGCTAGGTACAAAAAAGCCACCAAGCTGAGTTATCTTAGGGCTATCAACATCAAGAGCGAGTTGATTAATTGCTTTGGGAAACATCATCACGGTTAAGCGGGGCTGCGGATTGTAGATACAACAGAGTTGTACTAATATATTATTTTTTGGAGTTTTAATAAATTCTTTGGAAAACCGAACAAATTCAAGGCAATGGACTTATGTAATTAGTAATTACACAACTGTACATATATATTAAAACAATAAAGAAATAAACTTTCAAAGAAATTTCAAGAATTTTAAATCTGCTTTAAATTAAATTTTCGTCAATTGTGGTTGACATCTATATTGTCCTCAACCGAACGGGTTGTCTGCAACGATTCATTGAAACTAGTGACCTACGTATCAATTGCAATATAAACTAGCTAGCAACTCGAGGTCTGCAAGTGATAGCGAAGTGATGCGATACTTTTGTGTTCAGTTATGAATTAGTACAACAAACTTGAAATTAAGGTGATATGACAACATATCAAAAGATGTGAGGAGACTAGAAAGCCAACATGGGCGGCTATCGAGACTTAGTCCATATTTGCGTTCATGTTCGTAGATGTTTAGTTAGTCCTGGTGTATTTAATTAAAAATTTTGGTGGATAGAGTTAAGGAAGCGTGCAAGCGAAGCATTGATCCTAACATTCCCTTTAGTGTTTCTCCCAAGGAAATAATTCAAGCTCAAACTTAGCCTAGTAGGCCTAGATCGAGAAATCCAAAATTTTTAGTTTTTATTTTTGGGTCTTCTAACCTTTCAACAATTCAAATATAATAGTAATGTGACCTCGGGTGGCTAGCCATCTTTCTATGTCATCTGTTTCTCAAGCTGTCATATGGTCCTGTGTCATTCTAGAAAAATTTCAGCCGACAACATGATGCTGACCAGAGATACAAGACTACTTCCTAAGATAAAGTAATAAAAAATCTAAACTATAGTTCATACCAGTTTCATATCCCTCAGGCACTAGTAGATATTATATCTTAGTCCGATAGAGAGTAGGCCTATAGACAATAATACAGATAAGGATGCTAGTTTATGTAGAAGGATCGCTTGTGGCAGGAGTAGAGTCCTTGTTTAAACAGTATATAAACAAAAGGATACACAAATATTATAAAAATATTAATGATATGAAGTTGACCCCCATTTCCCTGAGTTTCAGAATGTACAAGAGTTGTGTAGGCAGAGTCACTACCAATGCTCGATTGAATCTAATTAAATGAATAATTAGCTAAAGTGGACCAAAAAAATACTTGCTTTTCATTTGAGTGAATCTGTTCTTAGAGCTACTCAGACATTCCACATCCATCGTCTCACTATATCATACCGCGCATACGCTCATCGA
>JABUQX010055722.1:7500-25000 GCA_015478945.1 Trachelipus rathkii
AGATTCTGATGAACAAATGATGATCACAATGGTCAGTCTCAACAGATTACATGAAGATATCTGAATTAATAGAAACGGAGATATTAAAGGAAGGAAACACATTCAATTTTGGAAGTGCTTTGATGACATGCCTACAAGAAAATCGTCACGAAGATGAAAGAAATAATGCAGATACATCAACCAAGTGAACTGATTCAAAGAAGAAAAAAGTTAAAATGCAAACGTAGAAGCAGCAGTGAGAGAAAACAACATGAATTAGAAAATACTATTCAAACTACCCTTGATAAATATTAACAATTATATAAGTAGCACCAATTATGGAACCGAAAATCGGATTTGATTACTGTTTATTGAAGGAAAGTACAAAAAAATTTCTCTTTATTCAATGACATTGCATCTTGACTGATATACAGCATAGGAAATATCTCTCTGCTCCACCTTCAAGTGTATTTAGCGAGATAATGTCTAGCCAAGCAGGATATATTTTATACAAGTAAAAGGAATCGTCTCTTTCTCCAACACTAGCTGCACTAGCTGATCAGCTGTTTCTTCATCATAATTTAAAGATCAGCATTTGATTTTAATATTAGAGAATGGTTTACCTAAATAGCAATGCATAAGCTATTTAACTTTCTTTTCGCTGACTTTGTGTTTTAACAATATATTTTAATTTCTCAAAAATTATATTGTGATACTCTATAACAGTATCGATAGCAGCTGGTAGTACATGTCTTTATAATATTACTATATATATATATATATAATATATATCATTACTATATATTTGATATATACCTATATATATATATATTCTAAGTTTATATAGTGAGATATATATATATATATAATATAATATATAGTAGTATATATATTAATGATATATATAACTCATTTTATATATATATACTATATATATATCATATATATATATATATATATATATATCATATATATAACTCATAGTTGTATTCAAATGTTAGTTGTTAAAGCTGAATTGCTGTTATATTACTGTTAAGAATTTAGGTGTAGATTTAGGTGTTGTAGTTTTTTGTGGTCAGAAGTATGGCATGTAGTTTAATAAAAAATTTTCCATTTATAAGATCACCCAAATTTCTTATACCTATTTTGACTATAGTACTTCAGGGTTTAAAGCTAGATTTTAGCCAAAGTGTTTGTTTTTTGTTCATCGAGGGGTAGTTTAGTCATTTTGGGATATCAATTACTCCGTTTTTAAGTTGTTTATCTAATCATTAGTCAATCTTTCAGGAAATGGTATCAATCATAGGAACAATTCATATTATTATATATTATTATAGTTATTTAAATATTTTTTAATAGTTTATTCAGTTTTTGAATCAAGAATAAAACATCGGTAGCACAGCAAAAAAATGATTAAATAATTCATTTATATACAGAATTTTTTGTATATGAATCAGTTCTTCTAAAATAAATTTAGATTGTTGATATCGAATATTTTTAGGGAAATTGAAAAATAAAATAGATTATAATTATTTGAAAGGTAATAATGAGAAATGTTATGGTATAGAATTTTTATTTGATGCATGACATCAGTTCTTCTAAATAAATTTTATACCATTCAACTGTCTCATTATTACTGTTCAATGAATTATAATATTTTATTTTCAAATCTACCTTTTAAAATATAGGATCTCGGCCTGAGAAAAATAGAAAGAAAGCCGGGAGACTAGTGGTCTGCCGGCCGGAGCGTTGAGATCCATTTAAAAAAGGCCGGAACTTCCCGGTTAAGCCGGAGCCGGAGCCGGAAGATAGATTGGCAAGATTTTGGAAACGTGTCTAGCTGAAGAAGGGTTTGATATCAAATATATATATAACTTGTACTACTAATATCACATCTATATTATATGTAATATATATTAATACAAATTATATATAATATTCATATATAAATGCTAATAATAGATTTAATATTATATATATTAACTATATATATACATAGATAAATATACTATACTACTCACTATTATTATATATAAGATAGTCAAATAATACTATGGTATAGTAATATTAATATCTATATATGTCATGCGGTAGCATAAATTATTTTTACGTAAATAGCAACTGTATTTGTTTCTCTTAATTTGATGAAAATATTAAATGGGGAAAGAATCCTTTATAGAGACCAACAAAGGGTGAATTTGTATCTATAATACCGCCCAAAGTCTGTTTTAATGTGATAAAAATAAATTGGAATAGGTTAATTTAGATACGTGATAAAATTATTCGCATTGAAACTCATGTATCTCTCCATATAAAAAAAAAGGATAGGGTACAAAGTATTTAAGCATAAACTAGGCAAGGTAATTTATACTAAATTTCCTCGACCATACTCACAAGTTGCATAAAATGATCAATATACTAAAAGATAAACGACTATTGTGGATATTAATATATTAAAAATCAATTTTTATATAATTATTCTATGTGAGCACTAGTGATAGTAAAATCTTAGGATAGTAGAGTAGAAAGTAACAAATTATCAGAAGGAATAAAAGCAACTAAGGAAATATTGTAATTTCAAAGAGTGGTGAAATGTAGGAAAATTAATTCTTAATGGAGGACTGATAGATTATATATATATATTTATATCTATTTGTATATATCATATACTATCTCCACTACCATATATGTACTAATTTGAGGTAGTAGTGATTATATTTCTCAATTTATGTCACACATATTTATAATACATTTGTCTGAGAAAGGGATATTGCATAGATTGGGAGATGATAGACTTAGTGAAATGTATCTTTAAAAGAAAGCTTAGCACTGAATTATGTTGGTGAGGAAAATGTAATCTATTGACTTTTATGATATTAGCCGTGTAGTATAAACTTTAGTAAATATATGACTATAATAGTAACGCTATTACATTAATTAGTGAAATACGCATACAATAATTATACAATCGGGTAATAGGGAACAAGCACTTGATACAGAGGTATAAGTAATAATTAGTATAGTTTATACTACCTATTACTAGTGAATAATAATATAATATAGAATATAAATTAGAAATAATTGTATATATTTATTATAATTATAAAACAGTTTAGAGTCAATCTTATGTTAGAATAGTCTGGTTGAGTATAGCAATTAATCATCTAATAGATACAGGTTTAACCGCTTTTTTAGGTGGATATGGGTTATGCGATTACTCGAATACATTAATTGTTTGTACGGGTGACAGGTGTAAAACCGTTTTGAAATTTATACAGTGTTCATGAGCGCTAATTCTGAGCTGTCGATTTAGTATAATAAATGTGTCTGACAAATTATACAAGGTGAGTATTTGAATTGATATTCTTTAATGAATAAAATAAAACTTGATATTGAGTAAGCCATTTTATTGAGTTATAGAGACTTGTGTAATGATATATTATATAAATAGTTCACTATCATAGAAAACGGGTTTAGTTCTATATAAGATTTTAATGACGATGGCATTTCATATATCTATTGTGAGTGAGCAAAATAGGAAGATTATTTAATTAGATGAGCGTATATACTTATCATGGATATCTAATCTTATTAAATACATGTAATATATACGTACGTTACCTTTACTCTTAAATGACCTATAGTGAGTGAGTTCACCATGTAAGTACCTGTAATAGTATGTTAATAAGTTGTGAAGATACCTCTATATGCTAAGTATAAAAGTTAGTGGTTAATTATGTGTCTTTGAACGAGTGTCAGTATGGGCGCTGGAGAGATACAAATTGTACTCATACTACTTAAGATATTATTGCTTGAGGCTCACATCTAATGTGAGGTGTGGCCTGATTTATTCTCTCTCATGTGTTCAACTGTTTATGACAAATCTTAATTTTAGATTTTGTACCTTATGTCGATGCCATCATTTTAAAGTATTCTTCGACTTCACGCCCGGTTCTGGGCCCTCTTATTGACTACCTATCAGATATACTAGCTACTAGGTATATATAGACTATATGTAAGATACATCCTGAAGTGTCTATTGGTGACTCATCAATACTTAATGAGGTTACTAGGACTGCTCACACTACGGTACTTATGACTACAAAATAAGTCAGTGCTATCATACGGACTATAGTGAGGCTCCCTTATGATGGCGTATAGCGTAGTAGTGCGGGTGAATCAGCTCTAATACATGAAGGTCAAGGTCGTAGGGTACTGGCGCGGGCCGCCCGCGGTAGTGTTATGTATATACTATAGCTATATGTGATAGGCCGGGTATGCAGTGAGCTAGTGGCGGTTAGTGGAGAGTGGTTAGTAATACCGGGCTACTCATATATGATGAGGGCTATATGAGGCCGTGACGTACGTAGCTATGTCTATGGTTTCTGTGGTCATTGTTCTCTATGCTCTTTATCTCAATCTCCTACATGGGCCTTCACTGTACATTTGCCTTGGTCTCTTCTCATTTCTAACTTCTGTGCCACGCACTGTTAGTTTCTTCTTCCTGTCGTGTAGCACGTCGCGTGTGTATCATGTATGGCTGCTTCAAACATCTCGTGGAAGTGCAGGCGGTGATATTTTATTAGTTTTAGTCATAGTAGACGATCAGAGTGCACACTGCTTTATTTCGTGCATCCATCTATTGTACTCGATTTGTTCGTTAATAAATCAATTGCTTGGTTTTTTGTGTGTGAGGTGAGTGATCTTCTAAGGTGTTTACACTTTAACTGTTGATGAATACATCCTTTATCGTTTATCTATTCTTGTGCCAATGAATGTATTATATAGTGATCTTATTATTATTACTCTCTATTACTATAATGTTCATACAAGAGTATAAGATATGGCATACACTCTTAATTTGGCACATGACTATCTACTCCCCAATGATTCCAACCAATAGGCAAATTAGTTATATTGTTTTTATAAGTTCTATTAATATGTTTAGTCCTCATTCACTATTGATCATGTAATAAATGTTAATTGTTATTTCAAACCTCCAAGTGTAGTCACGATCACTCAAGTATAGTGTTTACTACAACTATATATCAAATAATTTGTGGTGTATTTATTTGAAACCTACGACTTAATTCAAAGAAATGTAGATTTGTATCTAAAATAACTATATACAAAAATTAGAGCGGACAAGTTAAAGTTAATCACTACTCTATATAGAGAAAATATCAAATATTAAGAATACAAGTCTTAAATCATAAATGTATATGTTATGTTCATAAAAATAATTATGTATAATAAATTTTATGATTAAGTATTGTAAAAAAAATAATAATTTGAGGGTGAGGAATTTATTAGGTAGGCAGATCTACACTGTTTACTTTATGTTTGAATAAATGCTATTAATAAATAATAATTAATGCATCTGTAAAAAGAATATACTTTACAATATTATTTTCATTTTTATAGTAATATAAAAAATATAAATAAAAAAAAAGCACAAACTGAAATGTGATGATCTTTCTCATTTATTTTTATTTGAAGCAGAGAAATCATTTTTGCTTTTAATTAATTAACTAAAGTAAATAAGATTCTCAAATATTCGCTACTAACTTACTGTATAAGTCAATTTTGTTTTTCTATCTTACCGATTCACCTCTCTTTTGTCTTCAATCTATTGAAGTATACTTTAGTATAATTGCGTAGTTAGGATACTGGTAAAGTTTTATGAAAGTTCATCTCATCTCTATTTATAACAAGGTTTAATATCTACTAGATCTTGTATCAATCTCTAATATTCAATATGCTTGCTATGTATATTAAATTTAATATATTTTATATTAAACGGTGATGGTCTAATAGATATTGACTTTATTTAAATTTACTTTCTAGTCTCTAATTTATTGAAGCACTTCGATTTATACTATCATTATCATAATTAATATGATAAATAAAATTTTAAATGAGTATACTAGAATATATTTATTGAAGCTATTCGAATTATACTATCATTATCATAATGATCAGTCACTTTATACAATAGTAATTACTTTTCGTATAAAAAAATAATGAGGGAAATGAATCTTCAGAACTTCTTTATAATATTCCAAGTAACTGTATGTTAACTCGATCCTTTATTGATAAGAGCTCATCTAACATTTCTAATTAAAGCTATTGTTAATGCTTATATTAAAAGGTAGTAATATAAAAAGACTCAGGTGAGGTTGACTTATTAAAACTATCTATTGATTATCTTTTCTATGTTTTACTGTCTACTCTAAGTCTATCATGATACAATTATCTCAATCGAAGGTCGTTTAACTTTGCATATTCTATTTTTGTTTTTAAGTCATAAAACTTGTCTCTGCACAGATTATTTTGTCAAGAGCATACCCATGTTAGCGTTTCAAATGGAAAAATAGTCTTTTTAAATTATCTTATCTATGCCAAATAGACTTCATGAAAGCTGATGACAATTAACTTCTGAGCTCTAAATCATTAGTATATTATTCTGCGCTGTTACATAAGACGCTTGGTAATTATCGTTACTGCTATTTATTATTGTTTACTATCAGATTAAAGATTCTTGGATAGGTTATTGTATTAAGAAGTTTTAGGTATATATTTAATATTACAGAATTTTGAATAATTTATTTTTCGGATATTTTATCAAATTTATAAGTGCTTCAAACAAGAATGAGTGGAGGGACAATTTTCAGTACCATGGAAATGTTATAGAAATTTATAATACCTATAATGTTTTTTTATATAAATTATTACACTTTCACATTTGCTAGACGGAAATTTTTTGTTTTATTATAGTTTAACTCAATTTCTATATGTTAGTTAGATATCAAAATAATATATTTAGATGAGACGTTGAAAGCATTTATAATTTGTTCATATTTATAATTAAATTTCAGTTAAGTGCATAAATATAATTGTTTAGTCTCTATTATATTTATTTGTGATACGATATGTTTAAATTTCACTTGATACAAGAGAATGATGTAATAAACCTTGATTCTAATATAGACATAAATTATAATAAATATAAAGAATGTTACATATTACTGATTATTTTATAAAAACGAACTCTGTTTATAGTGTGAGTATTACCACATATTCACCCTATGAAAAAATGTATGAGATATTTAGTGAGAGTTAGTTAAAGTAGAATTATAAATGATATTTACTATGCTCACAAATTTTGTTATAAATGATATTTCTCGTCGTCACTATATATAAAAGATTTTTAGTTTCACATGTATGAAACATCAGAGTATGTATGAGAACCGTGATATAGAGAACAGTATTTAATATGATTTATAATGAGATTAAATTTAAATTATCATTATGAGTATTTATGCAGGTATTATGCAACACATTCTATTAATTATAGAAAAATTTATTACGAAATGTAATTATTTAGTACATTATTATTCTGCTTATACTCTATAAAGTTGAATATTTCATTATTTGGGAAGTCTTCAATTTTTACGTTCTCAAGGGATGGAATTTTACTTATTATTTGAGTAATTTTTGTTGAATTAGGAAGATATTATGTAAAACTTACGTGTCAAAAGTTTTCATAGCGACTATAAAGCAATCTACAAGTTCTGTACTATTGGATTAATTCTCTCCCTCCTCATGAAGATGTTTCTAATAGAATAGAATTTTTTTTCTTCGCCACCTATTTTAAATATATATTTTATAACATTTATTTTCATTATTATTAAATAAGCAATAAGTAATATTAATTATTACTTCATGTAGATTATTGTGTCTTTAGTAATTTATAATTGTTGATTTATGTCAGTGAATTAAAATAAAGTTCTACTTATATATTAGTATCTAATAGCCTCTTCACACCTATATCTCTTTCAATATCAAATAAAATAATAAATTCATAAGTAATTAAGTGAGCCAAATTTTTTTATCAGAAGTCTAATATACGTACCCAAACCCAAACTAATTGTTAGTAATAGTAATTATACATAGTAGTTGATTGAAAGAGAAACTGTATCTATTATACTTGGTTTAAGATTAGCTTAATTTAATATAATTTATTATCTCATTATAATTAACGTGTAATATTATCTATAAAGTACTATTATTATAATGTAGGATATAATAAATTAGATTTATATTTATAATGATATAATAGGCTAACGTTAAATATGATTTATATGCATGTTGCTAAACAACTGTAGAGTAAAATGTGTTTTCATTACTTAGAAATTATTTATTATTTGTACTATACATATTTCACTTCTAGCATATATTATTAATCTTTTATTTGGTGATATACTGACTGTGATCTTATTATATTAATAGCTACTTATGTTTTACTGTTATTTTACTATAATTCCGATTTTATTAACCTATAAAAATGTATAGGTTTGTATCACTAAAGTGATATTAGCTATTATATCCCTTACAAAGCCCTATTAGTCTTCGTTTCACCTATTCCATCATAATATTTTTACTTTCTCCACTATACTTCAGTTTCTATTAATTTCACGCTTATTCAGTCACTTAAATCTATTAATCACTTCATCCAGTGTTTTTGCTGGCGTATCATATTCTATTTCTAGCTCATAGATATATTGTAAATCTTTACTATGTTAGTATTATTATGATTGTATTTGAATTACTTATTATGGAATACTTACATATACTACGTAATACGTCATAATACCGTGATTTTAATAACAATTATCATTAGTAGACTTAATTTATGCAATATGTTCTCATTTCATATATTATTAAAATTTTCAACTTTATAGGAAGATATTACGATATCTAATGTAATTATAACAGTTTTATCCGCTACTTACTCTCCTGATTTGATCAAAATATGTCAACTTTATATTTTCAATCGAATTCCGGCATTGGAATATAATTTCAAAAGCTCATCTGATCTTCCAAATCGACCCGAAGATATGTTGATTAGATGTTTAAATTTTTAGTGATAAATATTATTATTATTCATGTAGTCTTTGAAATAGCTACTATCTAATCAAACTATAAATCTGTGCACTTGTACAATATTTATATAATTTATTTATTTTGTTAGATTATAATCAAATATATTTAATTTATTTAATTATAGTTACTACATATTTTACAAATATATTATATTGCATATAATTATATATATATTCTAAGTTATTATTGATATAGCGTGTATACTAAAGTATATATACATTAACTTATATACTTATTGTAATATATATTTTAATTGATTAAATATTTAATATTATCTTATTATATTTTATTAATAATATTTTAAATTATTAAATAAATGTATTCTAATATGTAATTAAAAATAAGTTAATTTATATATTATATAAGATATCTTAGAACAAAATAAGTTTAATTAGGTTATGAGTATATTATGTGAAAAAGAGTTAAGATTTATGATAACTTCATCAGATCTAGACTCTATTTTAATATACATATAAATATTCGGAAAATATACTTAATATATATGGATATTTTACTCCAATGTTAAAATTCTTTTACTAAACCAATATTAACATCAAATTAGAAAACTCGTAATTAAATTAATAAGTAAGAGACAGTTATTATTGTGAAAGAATATGATTCTACTATATATAATCATATATTATAGATTAATATATTATATGTATTATATATTATATATATTATTAGTTATTATATAATTATTATAAATAATATATAATATTTAATATATTAATATATGATTATAATTAATTATTGTATAATATTATACTTAATAATATAATATCATATATATAATATATATAATTATTTATAAAGAATAAATTATATAATATTATATATATGATATAATTTAAAGTATTACAAGTTTATCAGGAATTATTATTTTTATATTTATAATTAATATTGTTTCAATTACAATTAGTATTATTATTAGAGTATTATATTATAATTAATTCTAATAATATTATATATTTACAATATATTGAATTAATTTATGACTATTTTATTATCTGTGACAATATATACTACGCTATACCTCAATTAATATATGAGAGCAGGTGGATAGAAGTGAACTTCATCACAACATAAGTAATTAGTTGTCCGGTGATCATAGTACACTGGTACGATAAAGCGAGGTGAAAGATTGTAGATACAACATTATATCTTACTAACGCTATAATGCTTCTATATAGCTTGTATGCTTACAGGAGTTTTTCATTTAATTCGAGTGTTCAATACACAACACACTCTAATTAAGAAAATTATTTTGACCCTTTCCTGCGTTGACGACTATGATAATAAAAATATTTATTATTTATTATTACTCATTTATATCTGATTTTAAAACCATTCAGTGCAGGGCCCTCTTTAAGGATGGGGAATTACATTTATCTAATTGTGACTTAACTTAATTATATTATAATATAATATTTTATATTATATATTATAATATATATTAATAGATAATATTATAATTAATAATAGTACTAATTACATTTTATCAGTATAATTACAAAAATACTGATATTTATATTAAAGTGTTGAAGGGGATCACGTGAAGTAGATTACTTTATTAATAAGCAGTCTTATTCCTCACCTTAAACTAATGCGATACTAACCAAATCATGTATAACAGTTCATAGTTTTATTAATATTCTATAGTCCAAAGTTAATAATTATCTTAAACTATTGTAACAGCGAGGTGAGTACATTTAAGAACATACTGATACTAGATGAAAGGCGAGACGCGTGTACTCTATTACTGACACATACTGAGGGGCACATTAATTATATTATATAATTTCACTATGTATAATGTATTACCATTTAAAAACTATTTAAAATAATATAAATATTCCTAGAAAGATTTGCTATAATTTATTTATATATAATAAATTATAGTAAATATAAATATATGTGCAACTGACATTCATATTAGAATTATAATTAATATATTTATTTAATTTATCTTATATATTTTATCTATTAATATTATGATATTTATATTTATAATATATAGTATTTAATAACTATAATTATAATATTATATTTTAAATATATCTTATATTTAATTATATAATATATAAATTTATAATACTTGTCACTAATATATATTTCTAATATAGATAGATAATGACAAATTTATATTTATATAAAGATGATTAAAATTATAATATATAAAATATAAAATTACATATATTCAATTATATATATTAAATTATATAATATTATTACTTATTCAATTTATTTATATTATAATATATATATTAAACTGTTACTTAATAAATCTCTATATATTATTATAATATTATACAAATATATAATAGATAAATATATTAAAAGACTTTACGATGGATATTAATCGAATAAATAAAATATTATATATTAATTAACATACAGCTGATTGTGATTATAAATGAGACTAAGATGCGCTCTTCAAGTGCTCAGGTGAGAATAAACAATTCTAGTCAAATTAATGCGGCTTGCTCTTGAGAGGAGATACTAACGAGGTGAAAAAATGGAGTAAGGAAGATGCAGAATTATACACAGACTGGATACACTTAAAACGGAAGGCAAGTAAGGTTGGCAGAGGTCGGACTGGAGAATAAAAGATGAATCTGTTGAGCGTGGACGAGTTTCCAATAGAACTCTCTTCAAAGGAGGATGTACTAACCACTAGAAGTGATAGAGTAAGTTGTACTATTTGTTAGAGATGAGAGATGAGGAGATAGAAGATTAGAATGAGGAAGTGAGAGAGTAGGAGAGAGTCGAGAGCGAATGAGAGGTAGAGGCAGAGAGAAGAGAGACGACGCAGAGAGAGCAGAGAATTTAAGAGAGAGAGAAAGAAGAGCTATATAAAGAGAGATAGATGTAGTAATTGCCTCGGTCAAGGTTGAAGTTTATTGTGTTTATTCAAAGAAGATTATTGTAAATTGTCGTGATTTGTAATGTAGATAGATGAAGAAACTGTGTTTATGAGGCAATTGAAAAACTACATGTTTACCTCTTTGCCCCAATTAAAGGAAGACGAGAAGATGTCAGCTCCTCACAAGGTCACAATCCGTCGCACGAATCAATAACTGCTTGTGAGTGTTGTCGAGTGAAAATTGTGAGGTATAAGGAGTAAATAATGATAACGAGGTGGAGTATCGGCATGGGGTGGATAAGAGACGAAAACTGTATAGGCGCGAAGGAGTTATATAATAAAAATATAGAAAAAAAAAGAGTTGGGGGAGAAAGGAGTAGAACCTTTCGATGCTCTTCAAGTTTATAGATTTATATGGATAAAACTGTGTCCGTCTACAACAAGCTGCTATAGAACGATCGGAAATGGAAATCAGCACTCTTTTATTAACACATCACACACACACACACAACACACATATATATTATAATATATTATATATAAATTATTAATATATATTAATATATAATATATTAATAATTAGTATTATATAATATAATATAATATATTATTATATATATAATATTATGATATATAATAATATTATATAATATAATTATATATCTAATATATATATATACATCGACATTTGAGTCACTAAAATCGTGCATTTATTTGTATTTTTTCAAAAGTTCCTAAAAGTGGGTTTGAAGCCCTTACCTCTTTAGCGATGTTAAGCCAAGGGTGTTACAATACCTTAAACCTAACGATGGACTAAAAGGAAATATGCCAGGTTCCACTGAAAGCTATGCATTCCCCAAGAGGAGTGAACGGCATGGATCCGTTGACATCATAACCTCCAGCAAATGACAAAGCTTTCACAATGTGGAAACCATGGCAGGTATTCTCTTTTAGTCACAATCGTGGTTAAGGAGTAAACACTCTTGGATTTAATCACCCTAAAGGGTAACGAGTTGGAATACCAAAATAGGGACCTTCTTGAAAAATTCAAATAAAATGCACGATTTAATGCCAAATGATCTATGTAATACCTATTTATGCATCTCCCCGAATAAAATTTTACCAAACATGTTGTTACACTCTAGACCCGAGTGTGGGCGGGGAGATCCGTCTGGAGGTTAGATGTCAACGAATCTTCTCACACTTTCCAAAGCAAAGCTTTTCAGATGGAACCTGGCACGTTTCCTTTTAGCTCATCCACTGAAAGGGGTAACACTCTTGGCTTAACATCCTAAAAGGGTAAGGGTTCCAAAACCCACTTAGCGGACTTTTTGAAAATATATATACTATATTAATATATATATATTATATTAATCATATATAATATATATATATATATTATAATTTAACGTATATATATTATATATATATATATAGTATAGTAATATAATTAGTATATATATATATATAATATATTAAAAATTATTTAAAAATAGAGTATCAATCGTTATACTAGCATATATAATATATAATATATATATATATCGTATGAGGGAAATTTGGAAATCGAAAGCTTTGTGTCAGACTAGAATATGCTTTCGATATTTCTAGCGCCACAACAAAAGATTCACGAGAAATTCTGAAGTACTCAGAGGAACCAATGAATCAAGAGAGAAGAAAAAGAAGAGAAAGAAAAGAAAGAATAAGAAAGAAGAAAGAAGAGAAAGAAGGAGAAAAGAAGAGAAAGAAGAGAAAGAAAAGAAAAAGAAGAGAAAGAAGAAGAGAAAGAAAAGAAAGAAAAAAGAGAAAAAGAAGATCAGCAGTAGAGCGTATCTTACTAAAGCCATACTTTCGATCAGAGATTAGATTAGAAGAATAAATATGTTTTCAAATCTTCCTTTTGAGGATAGATCCGAAAACTTTAGAAAGAACGGAAGTTAAACCGATAGGATGATAGTTAGATGGTGGTGAGGGGTCCGGTCCCCTTTAAATGGTTGTGAGGTTCTGGGCCCCTTTAGATTGTTGTGAGGGGTGCGGTCCCCTTTTTTCGACACAGATTGAATGAGGGGACGTTTCCAGTAAGAAGGGAAGGTCGAAGTGAGAAGACAAAGGCGAAACAGTCCATCAAGGCAGGGAGCAAGCTCAAAAACACAAGTTTTAAGAACCACAGGAGGAATACAGTCTTCTTAATGTTAAGCTCAGAGAGAGCAGAAAAAAACACATTTATAAGAAATTATGATGTAAGGCGTAAATGAGTTGGAGGAGGTGAAGAAGGAGGACCAGCTTCGAAATCGTCGCCTGGTGGGTTTGAGCAAAGAATTCAGCTTTAGCAGTAGGTAAGATATCAGTTGTGCCAAAGGAAAACACTAGAGGAAGGAAAGAGGAAGAAGCAAAAATTTAGAGTTGACATTTTTGACAAATGCCAGAAAGGGTGAGAGGAAGAAAAATTAGACAGATCATTGCATTTTCTACGGAGAAAAGGCTTTAGTATCACGGAGAAAAGATTTTGCACGTTTCCGGGAAGAAATATAAATAGCATGATTTTTGGGAGTTTGAAGAAGACGGTAACTCTTGAAAGCAGCGCCCCCTGTGGCGAATACCATGAAACAAGCACAGTCAGACCAAGGTTTCTTAGTTTATGTTGAAAGGAAAGAATATGTAATGTACTCCTCCATGGGAGAGAGAATCCCCTCGGTTATGAGTTCTGCATATTCGGAGAGACCTCTCCACTCTCCAATCGAAGAAGGAGTTATTCCATGGGAAGTCATAGAAATACGACTGCAAGTCCGAACAGATGGCAGCACCTTGGTGCCAAAAACGATTTTCTCGCAGTAAGCGGAGGTCTTTTCTGCGAAAGACTTGGAGATAGAAGAAACTACAATGATAAGAATGTGATCGGAGGATCTCAAAGGAGGAAACAGTTTGACAGAATAAATAGGAGGACTGGAAGGTAAGAAAAGGTTTAGTTATTTTGGGTTTATTTCTTAAATGATCAGGGATACGAGTAGGGAACTAAACCAACTGATCAAGGTCAGTGAGACTAGAGAAATGGTAATCAAGTTTCATCAGCTGTATCGATAGAACTAGAAGAAAGGCACTGGCGGTGGTGATGAACATTGAAATCACACAAAATGATGATTTCTGAGAAAGATGATAAAGGGAGAATGTGTTTTATTTTGAAGTTTAGATAGTCAAATAGTTTAAGATAATTAGTAGAATTAGGTGATAAGTAGACAGAACAGATGAATTTAGTTGCAGATTATCATGACTGCTTAAACCGTAGAGTAGAAAAATCCGAAGATTCAAAATTAAAAACACCAGACCAAATTGCATTGTTGCTACATATGTGCAACATTCGCCTTTGGATTAAAATTAAGGATAGAGGCATTAGGACGGAACAGAATAGTGTTTGCTATCAGAGCATTATATATATATATATATTTATATATATATTGTTATATAAGAAAAATATATATATATATATATATATATATATATATATATATATATATATATATATATATATATATATATATATATATATATATAATATATATATATATAGAGGCATTAGGACGGAACAGAGTAGTGTTTGCTGATCTGGTGGGTAAGGGCAGGAGGGGAACATTAAATCCACAAGGTTGCTCCAGACTTTACAATTGGAGGACACTACGACTGAGCATAGGGGTTATGTCTGAGATTAGAGGGCTGAGAAGAAGAAAGATGAGACTGTGTGTAAAGGCGTGTGGCACGAACTCTCTTTAAAGGAAGCTGCATGCAATTTGATAGTTCAGAAAAACAGTGTCTGTGATGCAATAACAATAATGTTAGGATAGTAATGCAACAGTTGGATTAGATACAGTTAATACAATCAAGAGAGTTGATAAGGTGAAAGCACAAGACTCATTTTTTTCAGGAAGGACTGTAAGAATGGAACCACCACAGATGTGTCATATTTTAAAATCAATAATACTTAAGAAATGTCTGTCACTTGTTCTATTGTTGAAGCCATAAAAATGGGTCAGTTTAAATTGCCCAATAACAGATCTTGCAAAGTTTATATGCTTGTAGCTTCTATGGCATATCCTGTTGTAGATTTAATGGGAGAATTCAATGTTCTCTTTTTCCTCTACCTTTTAGCTAGCAACTAGCAACTCTTGTATTTAATATTAGAATAATGATTATAACAGTGAACAAGAAATTAGTTTCCACATTCTACCAGTTCTTTGTGGTTCATATTTGTGGTAATTTTGGTGTGGCAAAACAATTGGGCCTTTCGTCGAACTCTTTATTTATTTCCTTTAAAGGATTACTGATTTAGAGGGAAGAGACCCTCGGACTTGGCAGACTGCTAATTTAGATAATTTTCTCTGGTATAACGGCATTCATTTTACTACTCATCCGCCTAGTAAAACTCACATATCTTAACTTAACCAAGACAAGTCGGGGTCGGCCCCCAAAATTTTATGGGTGGAAGAAAAAAAAAAAAGAAAATATATATGGAGTCTGAATTCAGAGTTTGAGACGGAAAAAAACTTTACCTACTCCTCAGCCTTGGGTTTAACTGTAACTCTGATTGTTCTCTAACTGTGTCGCAAATATGTTTTATGCTCCCAAAACTAATGATCTTATATTTCATTCCGGAATCATGCTGTATAATTAATTATACTGCAATAGCTTCAAAATTTAAGATTTAAAGCCAAAGTTAAAGTCCTAATCTAGTCCTTAAGTGATAAATGGATATCAGAGGCTGTCAATATCAAAGTAACCTCTATGTAATTTTGAGTGGAAAAAAAGGAACTAATATATTGAAAACAGTTTTTCAGAGCTGGTAAATGTTTCTGTCTGCTCCGGTTCCTGCTTTATCATTTTAAAATCACACGGCTCCTGCTCTATCATTTTAATATCACACGGCTCCTGCTCCATCCATTTACAATTATAAAATCATTAATTGTAAGTCATCAAGTTTATAAAGTATACAATAATAAAGAACCATTGTTACCAACTCCTTTTTTTCACTGATAATTACAATTAAACATCTGAAAAATATTTTATAGTAAACTAAAATTATTTGGCTCCAACCACTACTGCATTCAAAATCCTAACGGAAATACGGCCGCATCCATATTCAAAGAATAGCAGATATGCTAAAAATAGTTTAAAGTTTACCTCTTAAGATTAAAAAAAATTTCGAGACCCAAATTGGTACGGCTTGAACGTCATTTCGGTGAAGATATAATTTATCACTTAGTCAATCATTCGTCCAGAATAATCTTCATTGAAAATAGAACATGTACTGTCTTTCTAAAAGAAAAAAAAAGAAGGAAAAATAATATTATTACTTCATATCTGAGATATATATATATATATATATATACCGTATATATATATATATATATATATATATATATATATATATATATATATATATATATATATATATATATATATATATATATATATATATATATATATATATATATATATATATATATATATATATATATATATATATATATATATATATATATTATATATATATATATATAATATATTTTTAAATATATAAGTATATATATATATATATAATTTATGGATGAGACGATTTAATCGTCGCAAAATCGGTATATTCTTTTTCAATTCTCATCATCGTCATCAGTCAATTTTTTGCCGATTATTTTGCCGATTAAGTGAGGAAATATTACACCA
>JABUQX010055723.1:0-10000 GCA_015478945.1 Trachelipus rathkii
TCACGAGAAAAAACAACAACCCGCACTCCTTACAGATACGAAAATGACCTCTCTCTGTAAAATTTATGAAAGTTAAAAATTAAATTTAGGAGTAAACTTTTTGTACCCCGGGGCGATTAGACTAATTCCAGGTCAAAATATTTTTCAAAGTGACCTTTTTCTGTAAAATGTGGTGCAATAACTACTTTTAGGCCTAAATTTAGGTCAAATAGGACAAGCCTTTTTGTATCCCACGCTGATTTAAGCCTAATACCAGCGTCAAAAGGTAATTCCAGTATAGACAAGAATCGAAAATCATTTTATTATATTTTTATAAATATATTTCAAACTGAAACATGCTGGTCGGTAAGACCTTAAAGCATGGTAAGAAGGAATGTTTACCTTTCTTGTGAGTGGACGGATTAATCCTTATCTCTATATGACCTCGTATGTGATGGCTCGAGAATTATTTTATCGCTTTTTTGGTTTTAACGTATGTAAAAACATGTTTTTCATATTCCTGAACCTGGGGTCCGTTTATTTAAACTCTTAACATACATGAAAAATTTATTTAAGAAAGTAAAAATAAGGATAATAAAACTTTACTATATAATTAGAAATTTTTAATAAATCATTATCTTACAGGTAATTTATATATATATTATATATATTATATATATATATATATATATAGTATTATATTTTATATATATATATTATATATATATATATATTATATATATATATATATATATATATAGTATATATATATAATTATATATATATATATATATATATATATATATATATATATTAATATATATATTATATATAAGACCAAAATTAAATATATACAAGTGAGTGTTAAATATATTTACAATTGATTTTATATAAGGTTCACATTAAATATAATACAGGAATATTATTATTTATAACACTTCCACATACATTTTACACATAATGTTTATGCTTATTTTATATTAAAATTCTCTAAATCTTTGCAAATATTGCCAATCATATTATCATTAATCGATGACTTAGTTTCTGTCTTCATAAAGTACACTCAAGTTAACACATACGGTAAAAAGTTCCCGCCCTTCAGATAGTTCAAGTATATTTACATCGGGGTCACGTGCAGTTAAATACTTTCTTTGCCATTGTTTTCTAAGTAAGAATAAATGAATTTTCTATGTTACGCTATAGAACTTTAGGAAGCGATCGATGATGTGCGTGGGATCATCAATCAGGTTTTTCTTAAATGCGTAGTATTCTTGGTATAACATGTAATGAATTACGGTTACGTAATTAGATAACATAAATGTCTTCTTCATCTGTATTAACATTCGCTTACGTACCTCTAACATATATTCATCTGCGGCGTAGGGCCTGAAATGTAGAATCCAAATGATGTAGGTTCAAAATACTGCTGTTTTCATTATTCTCTCCCAATATATCTAACTTCCAAACTGATATGTTTTAGTTTATATAAATGATAGAGAAGGTTGCTTATCGCTGGTTTCTTTCGCACAGGCTAATAACTGTTTCGGTCCAGTTTAAAACTGAGCTTGGTTTAAAGTATTCTGTAAGCCACTCTTTCAGTGTGATTACATATACAAAGTAATTCATTTGGCTTCACGAAAATACGCTTGGTATTATAACAGGGTGATCGGGTAGCACACTTGAAAAATTCAAATCCATCGGTTTTTCTTTTATATATAAGAATGAAACCCTACTTCCTGGGATCTTGATTCCCACTGGATAATGTCTTGTATTGAGGTATACATGTTAAGGTGAATCATGATATACACTTAGTGAAAATAGAACACTTTTATTACAAACCAGAGAACTTGGCACCGCTTAGAGGGCCAAAACGAGGTTATGATTTTAAAATTTGAGTTGGGATCTAAAACCCACGCTTCCTCCAATATAATTTTCATCCAATCACAGATAAGGTTCAGGATATGAAAAACATGTTTTACATACCTAAAAGGCAAAAAGCGATAAATAATTCTCGACCAATCAAATACGAGGTCATATAGAGATAAGGATTACCTTTCCGTTCCCACTCACAAGAATAGGTAAACATTTCCTTCTTACCTGCTTAAAGGTTCTTACCGATCCAGCTGTTGTTCAGTTTGAAATTATTTATAAAAATAATAACTAACATGATTTCTCGATTCTTGTTTATACTGGAATTACCTTTTGACCTGGTATTAGCTTAAATCAGGCGTGGGATACAAAAATTAGATGCTGTGTCCTAAATTTAGACCTTAAATTTAGGGCCTAAACGTGTATTTGCACCACATTTTACAGAAAAAAGGTCAGTTTGAAAATATATTTTGACTGGGAATTAGCGCTAAATCGCCCCGGGGCTACAAAAAGGTTATCCTAAATTTAGGCCTACAGTAGTTATTTCAACACATTTTACAGAGAGAGGTCACGTCATGGTATCTGTAAGGAGTGCGGGTTGTTGTGGTTTCTCGTGATGGGTTGTCAATGTACAAGATAATAATAATAATAATAATAAAGAAAATCCCGAATTATTTAAAAACTTTGAAATATTTTTAGTTTACATCGAGCGAATAATATAAATGAAGTGAATAATTTTTATTGTTTAAATAAGAACTAAAAGCATTTAAATAAAAATAAATGATTATGCTTAGCAGATGAGAACTATTTGTTATTTTGTATACGTTTATTACCAGGCTAAAGATGATGTAAGCAGTTAGTCCAATAGAACATAACGCTGGCATAGCTGTGTAGGGCGGTAGGTTGCTAGGGGCTTGCCCTACTTGATGTTACTGATTTATTGCTTTAAGGTACGTAAAATATATGTTTTAATAAAATTTCATTAAAATTTTAGTAAAGTTATTTTAAAACTTGATAGTTATAAAATTATAAACAAAAAGTATTAACAATTAATTTCTTTGTCAAAGGATATGATTGATTTATTATAGAAGTTTTAAGAAACGTTTTGAAATAATTTTAGTTATATTGAATGATAATATAAATGTTCGTGTTTAATTAAAACATAAAATTTTAATAATTATACGTTATGATGTGGTAAGTAAATCTGCGTGTGTTAGTAACTCTGCGCGATTGTGAGTAAATCTGCGTGTGTAAGTAAACTGTGCGAAATTGTAAGTAAATTCTGTGTGAGTGTAAGTAAAATCTGTATGTGTGTGTTGTAGTGTGTTTGTGTGTGTGTGGTGTGTGTGTGAGTTTCTGTTGTGTGTGTGTGTGTGTTGTGTATATATATAAATGTAAGTGTCTATGGCTAAATGTAAGTGTCATTGTGAATGTGTGATAAGTGTCAGTAGTGAATGTGTGTATAAGTGTCATAAGTGATATAAGTGTCATACGTGAATGGTGTGTATAAAGTGTCATAGTGAATGGTGTTCTAAATAATAATAACAATTAGGCATGAAGTAAATAACACTAAGTTATAAAATAAAAATAAAATAGTAAAAAATAAATTTTTTTAAAAAAAATAAGTATAAATTCTGCAAAAGAATAATAAAAATAAAATAGTAAAACTAAAAACCATTTATTATACCTATGTAAAAGTAGCCAATAAATTTTATAACAAGTATTAAAACAAAATAAAAAACATTATGTTAATAAATATATATGAGTTAAAACAGTAAAGCGGAAAGTTAAAACAGTAAAGCCAGAAAGTTAAAGCGGTAAAGCAGAAAGTTAAAGCAGTAAAGCAGAAAGTTAAAGCAGTAAGCAGAAAGTTAAAGCAGTAAATCCCCCTAGGTGTTAGGTAACACCTCTATTGTTTTACTGCTTTACTGCTTTAAGGTATGTAATGTATGTGAGTTAAAGCAGTAAGCAGTGCAGTTAAAGCAGTAAAGCAGAAAAGTTAAAGCAGTAAAGCAGTAAAAACAAAAGCATACTAATCCCCCACTTAGGTGTAGGTAACACCTCTATTGTTTCTTACTGCTTTACTGCTTTAAGGTATTTAATGTATGTGAGTTAATAAATAATATATACTGCAAAGAAAAATGGAAGAAAGTCCATCTATCAAAGATATAAATGGATTAGAATACTTGAATCATGTGCCCTTCAACTTCATAAAATCAAAAATTGGATTATTAACCCTAGAACACTAAACTGGGGTAAATATTACCCCACACCTCTATTTGACTCTGTCTCTATATGATATTTTTGAGCTACACCTTTGTGGTTCTCAGTACCTTCAAATGAATGTCTGGCCTAATAGGGGAAGGTATCTCGGTGTTCCTAGCCCAATTAGTTTTTAAGTTATTTTTATGCAAAGTCATTTTTACCCCAGTTCAGTGATAGTGTAGGTGGGATTTTACACAGAATTCCCAGTTCAGTGATAGTGGGGGGTGATATTTTGGATCCTTCTGAAAGTGTTAAATGTTGTTGTAGTTGCTTTTTTAACATTTTTTTTTACTTTGGTGGAAGGCAAACATTCGCCTAATGCCGAATGTTCGCCTAGTGCTGAATGTTTTTGGTACTTTTTAGTGCTAAAAGCACTAAAAAGTACCAAAAACATTCAGCACTAGGCGAACATTCGGTATTAGGCGAATGTTTGCATAGTGTCGAATGTTTTTGGTACTTTTTAGTGCTTTTAGCACTTAACATTTTTTTCGCCGTTTTTGACACTTGCGGCGTCAAATTAGCGGTTTTCGGTTACGGAGAAGCGTTTTCCGAGGTCGTCAAAACGTTTGGACGTAGCCTCAAGGTGGCCACCCGGGTGGACTGCACAGCACCGTCCGTGTCACTACGCCGCTCCATGCCCTGCCTAGTTTCCTATCGATCGTTCTATTACCAGCTACCACTATATAATATATATATATATTATATATAATATTACTATATATATATATATATATATATATATATAATATATTAGTATATATATATATGTCACCATTCTTCTATCAAACTCTAGTACTGTATTTCGGTCCGTACCTACGCAGGGTACTGTTTTTTTACTTCCAGGAGAAAAACAAAAGCAAAGGATGGCTTCAAGTGGCATTGTCGGCCATGTAATCCCCCAGCACTCGAACGCCATCATATTATATATATAGTATATATATATATATATATATATATATAAGTATTTATATTTTATATATATTATTATATATATATATAATAATATAATATACGTAATATAATAGTAATATATATACCTCTCTCAGTATGGGTTCGAGTTCTAGTTCGGCCACGTGAACGGACACAAAAAAAATTGTCGTTAGTAGGAGATTTTTTGCAATATTTAGGATTTACATATTGCAGTTTACAGCATAGTATATTACACTAATTTCAATACACACACACATCACAACCATAGCCAACACATACAACAAAACAGTCTATTCACAAACAAATCACTCTTCTCATGCTTCTCGCATTGGAAAAGCCGACGTACGTAGGATGCGAACCCACGCCTTACGGTGGCAAGCATTCCGACTACGTCGCGCTTGAAGCAGGGCTTGCTATCGGCCCTCAATAATTCCTGCACCTTCCACTTGGTCAGGAACCATTACAAATACTTTCCCGACAATTTACCTCAGGATTTAAAAGGCTATGTTGGTAATATATAATCATATATATACTATATATATATATATTATATATATATATTATATATATATATATATATATATATATATATATTATATATATATATATAGTTATATATATATATATTATATATATATAATTGATTTTACAATTGCAAAAAAAAAAAAAAAAAAAAAAAAAAATTGTCAAAATTTGACCATTTTTCGTCCCCCCCCCCTGGATAGGTAATTTTTGTTCCTAGAGGTCAAAATGCAACTGAATGGACGGTCCTACATCTTTCTGAGTACTGCTATTCATTCATACTTAGGATATAAAAATTTGAAATTAAAAAAAAAAAATAAAAAAAAAAAATAAAAAAAATTTCATTCCATTTTTTCAAATTGATTTTGCTAATTTTTTCAATGAAATTTTAAAATTCTTATTTTATACCTAGGTTTAATAAAATAGGATATAACAACAAGGTTTTTGTAATAACATTTAATAAAATTAAAAAGTAGGTATTTTTAATTAAATTTTTGAAATTGGCGGTAACGCTTTACCCCGTTCAGTGTTACAGGTACAAAAATAAGGTTTCAGTGTTTCTAGGGTTAAGGTATGTAATGTTAATGTTTTTTAATAAAATTTCGTACAATTGTAGAAAAATAAAATGATTATATAGTATCAGGACACTCTGGGATTTTTTGTCTTCTTACATACATTTTAAAAATTTATAAATTAAAAAGTAGTTAAGTAAAAGTATTAAGCTAAAAAATAATGTCTAATAAATATATTGGATTAAAAAATAGTCTGTAATGAAGTTACATGATTTTAGCGTTCGCGAAAATGTTTGTAAAAAAAATGTTTAAGTTAGAAATAAAATGAATTTGAACTCATAGTATATTTGAAAAGAAATTCTTTAAATAGTTTACATGAAATAAAATTGAATGACTTATAGTATATATATTTTCATTCGCGCGGGAATATTGCGCCTGCGGCGCCCGCGGCGGGCGGGTACGCGGATATATTGCGCCTGCGGGCGCCACGCGGGGGCGGGTGACGCGGCGGGCGGGGAACGCGACGGGTCGCACCTGCGGGTGCGGGGTTGGTTGTCTTTGCGCGGAGGGCGCATGCGGCTCCCTGGTGTTCCAATTATGAACCCGGGGAAAGGACCATATATTAACTCTGTTCTATGATGTGGGTAGAGATGAGCCAGTCAAAGATGATTTCATCAAAAGATGACATCATCAATTAATGATGCTATCAAAGATTGACGTCATCAAAGAGTGAGTCATCCAAAGATGAACCTTCAAAGAGTAGGCATAAATGCTGAGACATTCTATGCTGGGGCCAATCAAAGTTAAGGCATCAAAGTTGAGGCATCAAAGTTGAGGCATCAAAATATCGCGTGTGTGAGTGTAAGTGTATCTGGGTGTGGGTGTGAGTTTTTGTTAAGGTTTTTTTGGTGGGTTTATTTAATTTTTGGGGTTTTTAAAATTTGTTAGAAAGTTTTTTGTTTTTTTTCTGTGGAAATTAATGGGGTAAAAAAAAAGTGTTTTTTTTAAAAAAAAAAAATGCTTATAATAAATGTGTGTATAAGTGTCGTAGTGTATAAGTGTATAAGTTTAGAAAAAGACAAACTCATAGTAGGAAGCATCCTAGGCAACTTGTTTAATATACACATCGAATCCTCATACCTCTTTACCTAGGGGGTTAGCACACCCATATTGGGCTGTATTCTAGCGTTCAGGGGAGGCTAGGAAAGGCCTGAAAAAAGTGGCACTCAGTTGGCACTATGTTGCACTCACTTGGCACTTATTGGCACTCACTTGGCACTCATTGGCCCTCACTTGCACTCATTTTCACTCATTGGCACTCACTTGGCACTCACCCTGCGTACTCACCTGGCACTCATCTAATACTCATAGAACAATAAATTAAGAACATCCCTAGGTACTTCTTACGGTGATTGGGAACCATCAAAGCCATCAACGTTAGCGTGGCGTCAAAATTGACCCATGCGTATATGCAGGTTAGACGAAATATCATGGTCAAACAAGGTTAAAACATCAAAAAAGGCTAAGTCCCTAAAGGAAGGACAAAAAATACCGTGGTCAAATTTGACCCATGGTATATGGGCAAGGTAAAAACCGAAATATCATGGTCAAACCAGGTTAAGAAATATCAAAAAATAGGCTAAGCCCCTAAAGGAAGCCCAAAAATTACGTGGGTTCAAAATTTAACCCCATGGGTATATTGGTTAAGGTAAAAGCCGAAAGTATCATGGTCAAAACAAGGTAAAGACGTTCAAAAATAAGGCTAAGCCCCTAAAGGAAGCCCAAAAAAATTACCGTGGGGCCAAAATGACCCATGGTATATGGGCAAGCGTTAAGGACGAATATCATGGTTCAAACAGGTTAAGACATCAATAAAATAGGGCTAGCCCCTAAAGGAGAAGATCAAAAATTACCGTGGGCCCAAAATTGAACCCATGGAATACCAAAAGGGTTGCGTTTGAAAAATTACCCGTGGCCAAAAAATGACCCACTGAGACCAAGGGTTGCCGTCGAAAATTACCGGGGCAAAAAATGACCATGGAATACCAAAGGGTAGCCAAAATTACCGTGGGCCAAAATTGACCCACGGATGACCAAAAATTACCGTGGTAAAAAATGACCCATGAAGCATGCAAAGGGTGGCGAAATTAGGGTTGGCCAAAATTGACCCAGGAAGACCAAAGGGTTAGCCAAAAAATTACCGGTGGGCAAAATGACCCATGGGAAACCCAAAGGGTAGCCTTAAATTACCGTGGGCAAAATTGACCCATGGCCAAAGGGGTGGTCGAAATATCATGGTCAAACAGGGTAAAGACATCAAAAAATAAAGCCCCTAAAAGGAAAGATCAAAAATACCGTGGGCAAAAATTGCCCACGGTTCGAAAAAAATTTAAAGGGGCGTAAAATAGGGCGGTAATACGTTACACGGTCTGACGCAAAAAATTAGGTGCCTAAAATTAGTGCCAAAAATTAGGGTGCCAAAAAATTAGGGTCGCCAAAAAAATACCGTGGCCAAAAATGACCCATGGAAGACCCAAAAGGGTTGGTCAGATAAAAGGTAAAAGTCCCAAAAAGGCTAAGCCCCTTAAAGGAAGAGTCAAAATTACCGTGGGCAAAAATTGCCCACGGTCGAAGAAAAAATTGGGGGCGTAAAATAGGGGGGTAATACGTACAACGGTTGCTGACGCAACCGTTTGGCGCACCCTTTCTTCGAAAGGGTGCTAAAATATAGGGTTGCCAAAAAATTAGGGTTGCCAAAAAAATTAGGGTCGCCAAAAAATACCGTGGGCCAAAATTGAGCCCATGGAAGACCAAAGGGTTGGTCGAAAAAGGTAAAGTCCCAAAAAGGTCAAAGGCCCAAAAAGGTCAAGATCAGGTAAAAAATTTGGCCTCAAAAAAGGTAGCCCAAAAAGGTAAAGGTCAAAAAAGGTCAAGGTCATGTAAAAAAAATTTGGGGCTCAAAAAGGTCAAGCCCAAAAGGTAAAGCGTCAAAAAAAGGTCAAAGGCAGGTAAAAATTGTGGGCTCAAAAAGGTCTAACGGGAAAAGCGTTAAAAATCAGCGTTGGTCAAATGACCAACACGTCCGGAATGACCCCCCTACTACTAAAATCATCATTTTCCTCTTCGGACGTTAGTTTTAGAGCCATGCTTTTTTTGACACTTTTTTCCAAAGTATCATCGAAAAAATGAAAAATGCAACTTGCAACTAACCATAGTTGGTTTTCATTTTAAGGACAGTGGCCTTGCTTCAAACCTATTTATTCAATTGTTCTTGTAGCTAACAAAACGATTTTAATAATTGTAGGTCTTGGTTGTGGGCCAAAGTAGGGTTTGGGGGAGTTGAACACGCCCTTTTACATAAATATTGATTATAAATAAATAAATGTCTTAAAAACCTTTTCTCTCTAAATTTGTTAATGAAAACTGATTCCTGAAAAGATAGTATTTTGAAAGAATTAATGGCCTTTACCATGTCCATCTGGCGTGATGAATAGCACCAGTACCTGAAAAAAATATCTTTTGGAGGTGAGACATCTAAAAAAAAGTTAACAAAGTTGGATAAATTCTTTATAATCATCCCTGACTGTTTGATTTTTTAAATGTTCGATAAGAAACTTGAATTTAATTTCGGAATTACGGTATTTTGTATTCTAATATTTTCATCTTCAACTACCAGTTTTGTATTTTTGTCTTGCCTAGCTTACACCACCCAGTCTGAAATTATTTAAAAATATCTTGGCTGAGCACCTGTGTGTGTCCATTTACAATCAAAAAACTGCCTTTGGAATAACTTTTTAAAAATGGTGGAGGTATGCCTTAAATACAGAATACGTTTTTCTATTAATAATTTGCTCTGGCAAACGGGGTTCTCCTGAAGCGACCAGCATTTTACTGCAGTGTGTATCAAAACACATTGGTCTAGA
>JABUQX010055723.1:12500-15000 GCA_015478945.1 Trachelipus rathkii
AACATCTAGCTACGCCACTATTATATATATATATATATATATATATATTATATAATATATATATTATATATATATATTATATATATATATATATTAATATATATTATATATATACTATATTATATATAATTATATATATATATATAGTTATATTATTATATTATATTATATAAATATATATATATCATATATATATTATATATAATATATATAATATATATATTATAATATTATATATATGTACAGCGTTGTAATATATTATATATATATATATATATATATTTATATATATATTATACTATATATATATATATATATATATAATTATATATATATAATCATATATATATATTACTATTATATATATATAGTATTATATATATATACAGTACTATACTATAACTATACTATATATATTATTATATATATATATATATATATATATATTATATTTCTTTCTTTCTTCCTTCATCTTCCTCTTTGCCCCAGAATTGGGGGTAAGTGCGCTACAAGCATTCGGAAAAGAAAAGCTCAGTAGGAGAACATGGCAACGTCGAAAGAAAGCCGAAGTACCAATTAATTAGTGACAGAGCTCGTCACAGACAGAAAAATCCACCCTAGAGCTTCACGGGACGCGACGGACCCTCACTTATGGTGGTGGTTAGATCGTCAATGTAAGCGTTCATCCCCTGGCCCAGGTGGGCCACAACCATGCCCCCATAAAAAAACCCCCGCCAGTTCTCTCTTTTATCCTATCATGGCGCACCTTTATTCTCGCCTCTGCCAAACTCACATTTCTCTCCTTCAGACATTCGGTTCACCGACTCAATCCACTATTCTCTTCGGTCTCCCAGCCGGTCGTTCCCAAACACACTCTCCACTTATACATCCGCTTAACCAACGGACTTTCATTCATCCTTTCCACATGGACCAAACCATCTCAACATACTTTTCATTTATTCTCTCATTACACTTTTTATCACACCACACAACTCTCTAATACGTTCATTCTCATTTTATTAATTCTTTTCAAACGTAGCATGCCCCTAAGATTGGTATATATATATATATATACTTATATATATATTATCATATATATATATATATAGCAATATATATATTTATTATTATTATTAGTTATTTTTTACAAGCAACTTATTCCGCAAGCGGGTAGTGTACGTGCAAGCTTCCAATACATATTTCCTTTCATCCGCCCTCCCCCGCACCCACCTCCTCCATTCCATCCTATCTCTCGCCAACACCCTACCTTCCTCCACCCTCATCCCTCTCTCCTCCAACATTTCCTTTATTTCCATCCATCCACCTTCTTCTTGGTCTCCCCCTTCCTTTCCTTCCTATCCCCTCCGCCTCCCCAACTCTCCTAACCACCCTCTGCTCCTCCATTCTCTCCAGATGTCCAAACCATCTTAACATTCCCTACTCCGCTCTCTCACCAAACCATTCTTCCAATCACATCTCTCTCTTATTACCCTATTCCTAATCCTCTCTCTTTTTACTAACCCCACAAACCGCTCTCAACCCTTTCATCTCAAACACTTCCAATTTCTTCTTGGATCCTTAGAGTCACCCCAATGTTCACACCCATGTATAGTACCGCTGGAACAACAAATTTTTTTCAAAACATACTTATCTTGGAGCTTATGTGATAAATCCCCCCCTTTCCCTAATTCTCTCAAACCCACTCAATGCTCTCATGCCTTCTCCTACTCTATGATCTAAATCTTGCTTTCATCCCTCCTTCCAAACCCAATTCCATCCCTAAATATCTGAAGGTTGTTGTTTCTACAAGTAATACACTCCTAACTCTAATCTCTAAACTCCATCCCCTCAATCTGCTTCCTTCCTCCTCAAAACACTAACACTTTACGTCTTACCTGGATTTATCTTAAGACCCTTTTGTCCACACGCACTCTCTCAAAACTCCTTCACCAAATACTACAACCCTTCTGAATCCTTCGCCACCAAGGTAGTATCATCCGCAAAAAATAGTATCATGTTCACTTCCTATCTATCACCCCTATCCATCAATTCCACCCCTCTACCCCCCTCCCTCATCATTCCTCTGCAAACACTCTCTCATAAATACATATATATATATTATGTATACTATATATATATATACTATATATTATAATATATATATATAGTATAATAATATATATAATATATATAATATATATATATATATATATATATATATTATATAATATATTATAATATTATGTATGTATATAAATATATATACTAGTTATATATATATATATATAATATATATAATATAAGTATATTATATATATATATATATATATTATATATATGATTAATATATATTATATATATATATATATAGTTATATTGAAGGAGTCCTTAAGATTAAAAATTAGCAAACTTTATTATTATGTTTATAATATATATTTAAATTATATTATATTATATTATATTATATTATATGATATTATATTATATTATATTTATATTA
>JABUQX010055723.1:25000-30547 GCA_015478945.1 Trachelipus rathkii
AGAAGATTGTCATTTTCGTAGAGTGGTAAAATGAAGGACCTGAGTTTTTAAGGAAAATTTAGTAAATTTAAAAAGTAGAATCCCAGGACAATAGGGTCCAATTAAAATTATGGACAAGAATGTTAGGTAAAGTTACAGAGTACGGAGTTGGTCAACATTATCAATGCTTATTTGCTTCAGTGTTTACTGAGGGAAGATTAGATGAAAATAGTTTGGAGACTAATTATGTTCTTGTATGCATGTTAACAAATAGTAACCTTAAGCAGAAATTTGAAAATTCTGACCATATGAAAAGATATTAGATCGTTTACTAGACCCATATTTGAGATCCAAGTAAAGCTGCAGGCCTTGATGGTATACATGGTAGATGTTGATTTTGAAAGAGGGTAGTTCAAGCATTGCAAAGGCACTGTATTTGATATTTTTAAAGCGAACTCTAGTAACATGTGTGGTATGGAGGTCCAGAATGACCTGGGAAAAACGGTGATACTGGTTGTGCCTATTATATAAGAAAGGTAGTAAGGAATGAATTTGTGGAAATTTGATTAGGCCAGTTAAGCTTAACGATCTCTGGTTTGTAAGAGGTTTCTGGCAATAAGTCTACTTGAAAGGTCATTATGAGAAATTATTTTAGAAGAGTAACAATGTGTATTCGTTATTTGAAACTCTCAGCAGCGCGTTTTCAAAAAGGGGGTAGAGCTGGGATCCGGATTAGTCAGAATAATCAATACCTTTTCATGAATTTACTGACTTCAGTTGGATCCGAGGAGTCACAGTTGATAAATACTATGTGTAGACGTTAAGCAGACGCTCTTTGATAAGGTTCCCTGCTCACAATATGAGACGGCTCGATGAAGAGATGATGCAATGTGCGTATACGCGCAGGTGGAGTGCGTGGGTTAGTACATGAATGGTTGGATTCCAAAGAGTGGTTGTGGAGATAGAAAGACAGTGTGATACATCTATTAAATGGCACAATTAAAGGTCATACAATGGAAAGATAGTGAAGGGAGTGGTGCTCCGACACGGGTCAGTTGCGGCGGTCCAACCCCTGTTGGTTTCTCCATATATATACAGTAGTACCCCCACACATAACGGCGTAATTGGGCCAGCCGGCCCTATTATTATTGTCATTAGCGTTATTGTTATTGAAGATTAAGTGTCTTTTGTTATTGCCTCGCAAGTGCCTGCAAGCAAAACTACGTGATACTATGTACTAATAAATATTAAGTGTGCAATAACATTAACTATAATAACAACAACGATGAAGGAACAAATTTGCACAATGTTTTACTTATTTAACATATATAGTTTAGTTCACGTACAGTGACCATGATTACAGAATCTGAAAAAGGTACATAGCGAAATATAAATATTTTTAGATTTAAACATATTTTTAATTTTGAGGATGCGCCCACTCTATTCGTGCGGACCTGGCATATGCGCACCCGTGTCATATCTGACCCCGTCATTACACATGGACGTATGGCTAGAATCTTTCATCATCCAATCTTGAATTTAACACAAAGCTGGCCTTGAGTTATGCTAGACCGGTGGATAGAGTGTATGTATTGGTGTCCGGAATCAACTGATGTTGATGACAGGAAAAACGCTTCAGTGGAAGGTTACGATGGTGCTGCTATTACAAGAATAGACACCAACAAAGAAGTCTGATCTGATAGAGTGCCTGTTCTCTTGATCAGAAGTCTCGCCTTATCGACAACGCGGCAACAATGGCTTTGTTTATGACAGCAATGAGCACATCTTGAATTCTTTTGAGAATAAGTTTGGAATGAATCTACACTGTGGATTCTACCTGGAAATGACTAGCGTGGTCACCTGATTCGTGTTTGTGTTGTGTCCTAGCTGTGCCATTTGTTTTCCTTCCTAGAAACAGACTATTGAGTAGTTAAAGGAGCACAAGACATGTTATTTGCGAAATGCGTGCGCTACAACTATTCACACTCACTCTAGACCAGCGGACTTAAATTGGCAAGGGTGTTCAATAAGTGTTTGCAGAAACGAACCGTGATTGACCAAAGTGGCCAAACCTCAGACAGGTAGGGATATAAAGTGAAGGATGGTTATAACAGATTCAAAATGATGCTTGAATAAACTTCTTGGGCTGGCAGCTATAACGATGGCAAATCGAATTTTAATACGTAAAGTGTATTAAGGTTCTTACAACTTGGTTACTCAAATAAAAGTTCTTTAACTACGAATATGAATGGGAATTGACTTGAGTCTGTGGACCCAAGAAAAAGATTTAGGATGTGATTATAAGCGCGTGTAATTTTGAAAGTAGACTAATCAGCGTGTTTGGTAGCTAAGGAATTATAACTATACAAAAGTATGCTGGGCATAATGAAAACTCGTAATGTTCCGTTTTACAAAGAAGCAAGGAAGTAATAAGCTAATAACTAATATCAATGCAGCTAATGTTAGGCGCCAATAAGCTAGACGTATACTGTTGACAGCAAGGTTAGGGGCCCCGTTGAATTTAAAGATACCACGCACTAAGACTATTGCTCAGAGAGAGTGGCAATTAAAAGCATAAGGAATTAGTGTTCTGGGTTTGAGGGGTAAGAGCTAGATGAGGAGAGGCTGAAGGAGTTAGGAATCGTTTCTGTAGAAGATGGTCGATTTCTGCATGGCGACTATGAATACAAAGTCCCTGACGACAAAATCTCTTTACATCCTGTATTGATACACAAGAGAAAAATAAAGTTCTCTTCTATTCCCATGCACAGGCGGCCAGAATTCTTGCCTCTGCATTCAAAAAATTTGATATTTAACAAATGTGTAAATACTTCGCCTCTCCTACAACCCTATCACGACGCTTACCAAAGGAATTTCGTTCTAATTGCATAAGATAATAGTATTTGTTAAAGGCCTCTTCTATACTCATTATCGACTATATCCCAGAAATATGACAATTCCCCCCCCCCCCACCTTCTCTTTCTATCATGAATACAAAATATATTTTTTTAGTGTTTCTCTGAAAATAGCAGAAACCCATTACGACAGCTAAAGACAGCCAGTCACATATCTTGCCAATAGAAGCGAGTGGTGAAAAACTCTAACAATATAATAGAATTTGAGATTACGATTACTACTCGCTCCACCCCAAACAGTTTAGTATTCCTACCCTAACAATATGGTCCCCTTATAAATAATATCAAAAACAAAGAAATGAAACAACCTAAAGACCTGCTACGCCATAATCCACTCCGGGGCAGACTGAATAATCTGCATCCTAAAATTACACCCAGCTTCAAAACAACCAGAAAAGCAAATAACACAATAATTTATTAGTGAATTTTTACTCATAATATAGAAGCTCTATATATGACATATGTATATATATTAATATATATTATATAGTACTATATGTATATAAATATAATTACATATAATATAGTCTATATAAAGAAGTCACTGGCCTATATTATACTATATTATATATAGCAGATATATTACTATAAGTACTACCTATTATATATAGGTAATATTATGTATAATCTCTCAACTCTTATATAATTCATTAGGTAGCTACGTCATAGCCACTAATACACCATACTCATAATAATATCAGTAATATTATACAGACTTGAATTTTGTGCTTATATATCTATATCTATATGTGTTTCATGTTTTCCATATTTACATATTGAAAATTCTATTTTTTTATCTTAGGTAAAAATCTTGCACACTATAGATAGATACCCAGAGGTATGTACGGTATTTATTAAAGAAATCAAGAAACATTCAATCTAAATAGTAGTATTCTACTTAATATATACTATACCATTCATTAAAATACATATATTAGTTTAGATTCTATCCCTTGAATTATACTATATATAGTCATAAATATATATATAAGTACAATACTTTGGGCGGCCACTTCGGCTTTTCTCTCAACGCTTACAATTTCTCGATCTTTTAAAAGAAGCTTCTTCCTATTTAATACTTTGGTTTTCGTATATTCCTTTCAACCCGGTAGAGTAATAACTAATTACTAAAACCTAACTTAACCTACCTAGTACGTAACCATACTCTTCTTATTTGTAACCCTAAACCAAATATATTAAAGAAAACATGTACTTTCATATATCTGAATTAAGCTGCGTGACTTAACTATCACTATTATTACTCCTAGTACATAATACCATATATAATAATATATATTACATATTTTTAACCCCAGTATAGCGTATATATATATATATAATATCATATATAACTATATATATATACTATAATAATATATTTTAGACTATATCAAATATATTTTATTTTATATAGATCAAATGTCTTTAGAGAAGAAGCAGAGAGAGGAGAAGAGAGAGAGAGAGAGAAGAGAGAGAGAGGAGATGAGAGAGAGAGAGAAAGAAAGAAGAAAGAAAGACTGAGAAGATGAGAGAGAGAGAGAGAGAGAGCACGAGAGAGAGAGAGACGAGAGAGAGAGAGAGAAGGCAGAGAGAGAGAGAGTAGAGAGCGATGAGAGAGAGATGAGGAGTACCGACCCCGATTCGACCCCAGCATAATAATAATAATT
The DNA here is from genome assembly GCA_015478945.1 of Trachelipus rathkii. Taxonomy (NCBI): domain Eukaryota; kingdom Metazoa; phylum Arthropoda; class Malacostraca; order Isopoda; family Trachelipodidae; genus Trachelipus; species Trachelipus rathkii. Next base: position 29,562 of record JABUQX010055723.1, read on the forward strand.
GTTCTTAATTTTCACTACTGATCAAAACTGCCAATCATTCAAGATTTTCCATGACGGTATGATGATATAGTATTCTTATAATACATATTATATATATATGTATATTATATATATATATAGATATTATAAGTATTATATTATAGCTATATTATTATATATATAACTATATAGTAGTATATAATGCATACTTTCATATACACTATAATAATACTAGTATAAAATATTTGATATATACTAGTATATATATACTATGATATATACATATATATATATATTACAGTATATACTATACTATACTATAGTAGATCTATATAGTATATTTATTATAATATACCCTCTAGTATAGGTACTATATATATATTATATATATATAATTGCAGAAAATTCTTAGCAAATACACTACGTTACTTTTTGAAAGTAAACTAAGAACAACAGCCGTAACAAGTCAAATAAATACTTGAATATTTTTGTCACAATGATTAAACCTTGGAGGACATAAATCGGAAAGTTTATATCAAGTTATCAGAGGTTGGAGAGCAAAGGCTTCCTACCACCAAATAATATATATTAGGTTTTATGGATTTATAACCTAAATAAGAACTTGAAATTAGAATCTTTATTGAAGTTTATTGGGACTGAGTTTATTCGCAGTAGAAAAGATTTTTGACGACGAATAATTATGAGTTTGATATTAATAATAAAATTTATATACTATATATATATATATATATGATATATATACTATAGTATACTATAGATATATTATACTATATAATTATATATATTATTTATAATTAAGAAGATATATATATAGCTATATATTGTAGTAATATATTATATACTAATTATATAATATGTATAATATCATAACTCATTACTATTTATTCAAAAATAATTTCAACTTTCATTCAGCAACTAACACGAAGCTCACTATATTAAGTCTCTTCAAAAATATTATAACATGTTTCAAGCTCATTATATGTGGT
>JABUQX010055724.1:0-13351 GCA_015478945.1 Trachelipus rathkii
GATATATATAAATATAATAATATAATACTATTATATAGATATATATATATATATTATATTTATATATATATACATATAATACTATATATATACTACTAATATATATATAATATATATATATATATATTAATATATATATATATATATATATTATATATATATATATATATATTATATATATATTATATTAATATTATATAATATATATATTATATATATATAGTATATACTATATATATTATTATTAATATATTCATTCACTTTTAGTTACAACTACCTTGAAATTCCGAGTTTATTATTTATTCATTATATTATTATATAGATTATATTATTATTATTATATTATTATTTTTTATTATTATTATATTTTATTATTTTTATATTATTATTATTATCTATTAGTATTATTTTATTATTATATAGGATTTAATATGGAGACTTTGCTTAATTTTAAAGAATTTTTGAAATATATATTAGTTATAGGTTAGGCATATTTTTACGGTTGGGTAAATTTAACGCAGTGATTTGTTTTTTTGCCCAAAAAAATTTGTTTGAAAGATGTAGGATTAATTTATTTCCATGATTTTCATGTCAAAGTTACTTTTTAAGAATGACCGTTTTCTTAAAAGTTTAATTTATTTTTTCTATATATATATTATATATAATATATATATATATACTATTATATATATATATATATATATATTATATTTATATATAAGATATCATATATCATATATAATATATATAATAAAATATTATATATATATTAATATAGTATATATAATTATATTATTTTATATAATATAATATATATATATATATATATATTCTTATATATACTATAATTATATATATAATAATATATATAGTATATATATAATATTATAATTATATATATATATACATATAGAGGATATTAGTATGAGAGAGAGGGATAGGAGAATACACCGCTTGGTATATACGCTGACACTCGCGGCTTTTTGTTGACAAAGGACAATTATCTGAACTACAAACTGCTGTGAATATTGCTTTGGAATTGAAAATATTATGAAGGGATTGGAATGAAAATAAACAGGGAGAAGACGGAGATAATGAAGATATCGAGACAGGGAGAACAAACGGAAATATGGATAGAGGATAGTTAGATTCAAAATATCGTAGGAGTGATATTTGATGAGAAAATGTTGGATAGATTCAGAACTGAGTGAAAAGAAATAATGAAATACTCAAGAAGAGATGTGGGAAATGAATGTTGTACCCGTTGAAATGAGCAGAGAGGAGTGCCGTAGAGGTAAAAGTAACCATATATGATACAACCATTTCGCTTACGGAACCAATATATTATACGGATCGGAATGTTGGGCACTTTAACACGATACAGAAGAGTAAAATAGAGGCTGCGGAAATGCGATGTTGAGATTGATAAGAGGAGTAACGCTTGGGAGAAGAGTTAGGAGTGACAAGTTCAAAAAGAGAAGAGCTCGGGTCACCCAATAATTGAATTGCATTGAGGAAAACCAGCTGAGATGGTATGGGCATTGGGGCGGAAACAGAATGGAGAATGGAAGTACCCCCCGAAGATAACCTAATTGGAACCTATGGAGCAGACCGTGGGAAAAGACAAGAAAAAGACTGAAGATGCTGTGGAGAGATCAAATATGGTCGTAGGGAAAGAAGAACGATGGAGACGTGGAAAGGACGGCACTATTCTGTGAGACCGACGATTCTGGGGGATCTGAGGGTACGCAACTTGAGTTCTCACTAACAAGATGGACTAGTGGAGAATGAAATAACCTATATATATATATATAACTATTATATATACATATATATATTATATATATTTATATATATATTAATACTATATATATATATATATAATATATAATTATATATATTATATATATATTATATATATATATATATATATATATATATATATATATACAGATAAACCACCAACGTTCATGGGCAGAGCCCATTCTAAGGAGTGTGACTGTGTACTCATTTAAACAGGACCGAAGCCAGCTTACTAGAGAATAGCTCACATTCTCCCACCCCGGATAGTTGAGAACCTGAGAACTCGCTTTCGCGAGTTCATCTACACTGAGCTTCGCGTCGATTTTATTTTAAATTATATAATAAATATAAAAAAATACTAATAGTAACATAAATATATATATATATATATATAATATATATATATATATAATATATATTATATATATATATAATATATTTATATATATATAATATATTATATATCATTATATATTAATATATATATATATCACTATAAATATTATTTATTAAATTATTATTTTATTAATTATTATTATTATTATTTATTTTGATTATTTTATTATTATTATTCATTATGATTATTATGTTATTATCATTATTATATTATTATTATTATTATATATTATTATTATTTTATATATATTTTTATTATTAATAATTAATAATAATAAATTAATTTATTTATTATTATTATTTAATTATTATATTAGTATTATTTAATATATTATTTTATTATATTATTATTTATTATATATTATATATTATTATTATTTTATTATTTTATTATTATTATTTTATTATTTTATATTTATGATTAGTATCGTTAATCACTAATTTACTACCATTCATTATCACGAATCTATTATTCATTTATTCATTTACCATTATCACATTTATTATATATTATTACAATCACTTTTATATATATATATATATATATTATATTATATATACTATATACTATATATATACTAATATATTATATAATATATATATATTCTAATTACAGGGTTCGTTTACGAAAATAGGGGGAAAATTTGTAGAGGATATTATCTTTGTTTACCCTTCAAGCGTTGTGTCTGTAAATAATTACCTGTAAAGTTCCTCATATAGTAAATGAGTTAGAAAGGTGCAAGGATGTTATGCATCCATGTAATATTGGTGCTTTATTGTTCCGTAGATGTGGCTTATATTATTTGACTTATTATTCCATCTCATTATTATATTATTATTATTATTATTATTATTATATATATATTATTATTTATTATATTATGTATTTATTATGTTATTATTATGGTTAGTGTCTTTAGTCAGCATACGTTTTTCAAATCTTTTTCAATTTCTATCATCGTATGTGATAAACATTCAATCATTATTTATCATTAATTAATTTATTATTCAATTACTTATTATCTATTATTTTATTATTATTATTATTATTCATTATTTATTGATTATTATTATTATTATTATTATTATTATTATTATTATTATATTATTATTATTATTTATTATTATTATTATTATTATATATATTATTTTATTATTATTATTATTTTATTATTATTATTATTATTTATAATATTATTATTGTTACTTATTGTTCATTGTTGTTATTTTTATATCCATTTTTATATAAATGCTTGTTATTAGTTGTATTCGAAAAGATTACTTTTATATTCCATTATTAAGAATTTATATTCAATTGATATTTATTATTATATTTATTATTATTATTATTATTATATTATTATTATTATTATTTATTATATATAGTATAATCATATATTACTATTATTATTATTATTCTATTATTCATTCATTTTATTATTATTTTATTTTATTATTATTATGATCTATAATTATTTATTTTATTATTATTATTTATTATTATCTATTAGTATTAAATTTCTTATTTATACTTTCTTTTGTTTTATTATTATTCCTGTATAATAATTAGTAATTATTACTATTATCATCAAGTAATATTACATCAAATAATTATTGTTATTAAGGCATTAATATCGTTATTAGTAATATTAGGAGTATTATATTATTTGATTGCATTAATTATTGTTTATTATTGTTATTGCTGGTATCCGTTTCCCGAGTAAATATGTACTCGAATATCATCAACATATTCCTAGTATTATTCATCCTATCTCCTCTTTAATAAAGTACACGCGGTACCATATACAAGCAACCCTGAGCAGTGGGCCAATCATTAGACGACAGCAGATACCCTGTTCTATAGTTACTACTTTACGTTGCAGAAGTTTCCGTAGCCAACTGTCAGCATCTGACGGGAACCCAATAAAACCATATTCACATCAATCACCCCTGCACCTTGCTACAAACTCATTAGTATAAATAAGAATTACAGGTAACTTATTTAAGACAAAACCTTGTAATGGTACACAAGATTATCCTCCCAATTTGTCCCCCTATTTCGTAAACAACCCTGTATATATATAATATATATATATCTTATTACTAATTGTTATTAAATATACTTATAATAATATTATATACTATATTATATATATTATAATTATATATTCTTCTATTTAAAATAAAAGTATATATATTAATATATATTAAATATAATATGATAAATAAATTATAATATAATATATATTATTATATTACATTATATATATATACCTATATACAATCTATAATATATATATATATATATGGAGGAGGAAGCGCGTCCCGAAGAGTACTATATTACCCCCATTTGGCATTTATAGTGTGTTAGGATATACCCCCATTTTATTCCAATGCTTCAATGGATTCGCCACTCTCGAACTCATTTTACATAAACTTGCTACATAGGAGTAGATTCTATTTTATTCACACAACATGAACACAATACAACAACACTTCCTTCAAAATATTCAAATTAATGGCAAATACAAACTGTCTTAGAGAACCAAAAGGTGTCGGCTTCAAAGTAACCTGTGGGGTCTTCGATATTGTTGATGGTATGTCCACCGTTATTCTGCTCTATTGAGCAGTTTTCCTTGTCTACATTATTCTTCAACTTAACTCCTTTGTTTTCGGGGCATGTTGCGCACTCACATTCTCTTCTCTGAAACTCGTGTGTATTTCCTGTTTCTTAACCGAAAATAGATGGTGCGTCCACATCAACCTTCTGTGTGTTGTTGCTATTTATGGGGGATTTTTCGCTTAGGTATGCAGCGATGTATTCTTTTCTCGAGTTGCTAATTTGCTGTCTTTCGAATTTTCTACTCTATGGTTAAGGCTCCCAAGCCAATCTACAATTAATTCATCTATTCTACTGACTATCCCAAATTTTCTGGCAATCTAAAGCTTCAAAATAGAGAGAGAGCGCATTCTCTTTTCCTCTCCTTTCTCAGAAATCATCATTTTGAGTGATTTCAATGTTCACCACCGCCAGTGGTTTTTCTCTAGTTCTCATGATAGAGCCGATGAATTTGCCTACCATTCCTCTATCCAGAATGAACTTGAGCAGTTTTCGTAGCTACCAACTGGTATCCCTAATCTTCTTGGAGATGAACCCAACATACTAGACTTTTCTTAACTTCTAATCTTTCTCCTTATTCTGCTGAGCTCTTTTATCCTCTTGGTTTCTCCGAACATCATCTTATCTCTTTATCCTCTTTCTATATCTTCAAGTCTTCCGCAGGAAAGATTCCCTCCTACGGAGAGGAAATGTTATTGGCACAAGTTGCTGCCGCGGTTCTTTGATTTCCCGTGGAATGACTGCTGCTTCCATGGAAGGAGTCCCTCGGAAAGTGCAGAACGGATAAATGAGGTGAATGTCTCTGGCATAAAGGTGAACATTCCATATACTCTCCCGTCAACTAAAACTAACAAACCTTGGTTAACTATTTGCTATTTTTATGATTTTTGAATCTGTCCCTAGCAAAAAGATTTGGAAACATCTTAATTCATCTAAACTATCTATGATCACCATTAAGGACTTCGTAGAAAACGATCACCTGGTGATGTCCTTTCTCTTCTCTCCGATTCTTGATCCTCTGCAATTCGGCATTTCGGTGAATCTTTTTCTGTGGCGCTTGGAATATCGAAAACATTCGATAGAGTCTGGCACAAAGCTTTGATTTCTAAATTTCCCTCTTAAGATATCTATCATTCTCTCTGTGGACCTCTCCCTGATTTCTTTCACGGTCTTTCTATAGCAGATGTTGTAGACCTCCACCATTCATTCTTTAAATCTATTATTGGTGGTGTTATTCAAGGTTTTGTTCTATCATCAACTCTTTTCCTACTTTTCATTAATGACGTTCTCTCTCTGTCATTTCGTCTCCCATCCATTCCTATTTAGATGACTTCACCTTCTCTACTCCTTCCAATTTGTGAGTCAACCCACTCAACGGCAATTAACGAGTGCCAGGATAGTGACCTTGAATAAGCCGAGCTCTGATATTTTTGGTATCTCTAATTTGGGTAAAGAAAATGTGGTAGTTTTCAACTCTTCAAAAACAAGGTTATTCATCTTCTACACAACATAACCTTCCACACAACTATAATATTATCTTCGAAAACAGACAACTCAAACATCTCTCTGTTCTTATTACGAACTTTTGGCGTTTTTCTCTTCTTTCTCCTCTCATAACCTTCCAAAACATAATCAAGCGACCTCACATTCGCTTCTCTCATCTAAACAAGACGTTAAAGAGGTTGGGTGTTCTGAGGGGCCTTCGGAACTTCTTTTCGCCACTCCAGTTGCTTGCTCTGTATATTGAAGCTGTTCACCCTTGAATGGAGTATGCATCATATATCTGGAGATGTTCCACAAACACTGTCTTTCTTCATAAGGTGCGGTCTAGGACTTTTCAACTTCTTAATTATCCTACTCACTAACTCTCCAATCTCTTAAACTCTTTCTAGCAGTCGAACTGTTTCATCATACTCCTTATACTGTATTATGGCCATTACAATGGGCACTGCTCTACTGAACTTTCTAGCTGAGTACCTCCTCATTTGAGGATAGTTCGTATGACATGTCTTTTCACCGAGTCTCTCATCCTCTTTCTCTATTCAACTCTCTGACTCCGGACTTAACCGCTATGCTCATCTTCATGTACTTCACTGGTAAAGTCTAGAACACACTTCCTTCATCTCGCTTTCCAACTTCCCTTGACATGCACGTTTTCAAACGCCTTGTATCGGGGCATGTTGACCTTTCATTTTGATTCCTCCCAACTACTGTAAAATTTTGTAGGCGTCCGGCCTTTGTTCACTCTAATATATATATATATATATATATATATATATATATTATATAAATATTTATATATTTATATTATATATATGTATATATATATCACTATAATATATATAATATATACATATATTATATAAGCTTATATATAATATTAATATAATATAATATATATATGTATAAATATACTATATCTATATAGTTATATATTTATAATATATTATATATATATTATATATATATATATAACAATATATATAATTATACATATTATATATATACTATATTCTATTATATATATTATATTTATATATTATATATATTTATAATTTATATTAATATATATAGTTATTATATATATATTATTATATATATATATAATATATTATACAGTATATATATATATATTATAGTATATATATATATATAATATATATGAATATTATAGTATATAAATATATATTATATATATATATTATGTAGTATATATATATATTATATTATATATATATATATACTATATATATATATTATATATATATATATATATATATATATATTATATATATATACTTTATATATTTTATATATAACTGACCCTAGGGAAGGAACCCTTTACCCTTAAGACGGTAATCCATAATCCAAGATGTTACCTCTTGGACCCGATGAGTAAAAGGAACCACATTTCCGTCTGAAAGCAACATGGCTTCCAGGGAAGTGAGGATGTCGTGAGAATTAACCTCGGAGGCCTCCGTCACACACTTATATTATATATATATATTATTTATTATATCATTATATAATAGTTATATATATTATATAGGATTATATTAATATTAATATATATATATATATTATTATTATATATATTAATATATATAATATCAGTACTATAACGCTACTTATATTTTATATATTATATATATATATATAATATTATACATAGTATAATATATTATATATATTAGTATATATATAATATATATATATAATAGTATAAGTTATAATATATATACTATATATACTATATATTATCATATTTATTATACTATATTATATATACTATATTATATTATATTATGTATGTGACGACCGGACATTCGCATCCACATACATTCGCATTCATAATTCATGTATCTTTTAAAACATTCGCCATCGCAATCTCTAAAAGTCGAATGTGGCGGGTATAAAACTTTGATATTTATTAATGTGATTTACTAGTGTTTGATTAATTATTTTTCGGTCGGTATAAATAAGGAAATTAGTCTATTTTTTCTATTTCAGATATAATTACTAATATATATATATAATATATATATATTTATTATATAGTATATTATATTATATATTACTATATATATATATATAATATTATATATACTATATATTACTATAATATATACTATATATATATATTATATATCGTGGGCGGCTCGTGTGTCAATTCTTGAGTTAGGCAAATGGAATCACTCACTATAGTATATATATATATATATATATATATATATATATTATATATATTAATATATATATAGTAGATATATATATATATTTATTATTATATATATATGATAGCCATAATATATATATATATATAATATAAATATGTATAATATATAATAATAATGATTATATATATATATATATATAATATTATTATATTATATATATATATAATAATACTTATAATATAAATCATATATATCATATAAATATATATTACATAATTATATAAAAATCATATACCTCAAATATATATAATATACCTATATATATAAATATAATAATTATATATACATATATATATAAATATATATAAATCAACTAAACATATATATATATTATATATTAAAAATAGTATATATTAATATAAAATATAATAATATATATCAAATAAACTATATACTGATAAGATATAATAACAAAAAAACTAATATACAAAGGTTATATAAAATAGTATACCCTAATAATAGTCAAATAAATATAGACTCCTACTATAATATATTAAATATATATATATATATAATATTAGGTATACCCCTAGTACCTAATAAATATTATATCCTAACCTAAAATATAAGTAAGACGCAACAATAGTAATTATATATATAATATACTATAGTAATACTATATAATATTAATCTAGTTAACAATTATTCATCACAATTTATTACTTTCTTTTCTTTTCAACAATTATTATTTCTTTCATTACATATAATAATATATATAATAGTAAATAATATATATAACCTATAATATTAATAATAATATAAATATTAAGCATTAAAATAATATAAGATAGTAATTAATATAGTATACTAAATAATGTATATATTAATAATAAGCTATCTATATAATATATATGATATAGAGATGATGCCACAGTGTTCAACTACCACTTTTGTGAATGCGGGACAAACAACGTCGCGTGCTCACTTATCAGCGACTAGATGAAGTTAATGGACACGTGCTTTTTGAGATAAATTACATGATTTTTCATGGTAATATTTTCGTACGATTAAATTTATAATATTAACCGCGCTTCGACGTCACATACACGATACACATACACATTATTATGATTATTATTATGGATTACTATGATCATGAAATAATAATAATTTATATATTATATCTAAATTACAAATTTAACATTGGATCACATATATTTCAAAATTTGAAAATTGTCAAATTAATAATTATTATTATTATTATTATTATTATTATTCTCGAAGGAAAATGAGATCACAGAGTGATCTCACATTATCGAGCCGACTTCAGCTCAAGCCTCGGAGATCCATCGTCGCTGTAACGCACCGGTCACCGTCAGCCGCACCGCCACGCGGCGCGGTCGAGACGCCCCGATCTCGAGCTCATCCTGCTGGAGTCTGATTGTAATTTTTGGTATTCAATGAATGGACTTATTATTATTGATTTAATATTATTACCTTACTTCATGGATTAATAGTATTATTAGATTGATTAGTTAGCTGATTGCAGTTATATATTTCTCTCATCTCATTATATCCTTATAATCTCCTATAATATCAAATTGCTCTATACGAAGATGGATTCTTTAGAGATCCGGACTCCGGTCAGGCCTCTTATGGCTGGCCATAGTATAATTTACATGCGCCCGCTCTCAGAGTTATCAGTATCAGGCCACCGATATAATCCTTAGAGAACCCCAGAGGGGCTGCGATCGCGTGACACGTAACACTCGGTACGGAGACGAGGTTACGTCCTCGGCTGATAACCCCAAAAAAACAAATGGGTCCCCGAAGGGACCCCACAACCCGCCGGCTTATAAATAATCGAAACAAATGTCGTACACATGGAATACCGAATCAAACGTTTAGCCTCGTAGAAAGAAGGAACTTCAGAAACCACAGAAGTTGAATTTCACAAGAAATACATGATATAGATGAAAATCTGTTGGAGTTATGGGGCTCCGGCACCGGTGCTGGAGCCACTGCGTGGCCGAGTTAATAAACAGTCGTATAACAACAATGTGTGTGTCTACTATGAATATAAGGTTATCGAACCCGTAGATCTCTGAATATCGATTGGTAATTAATGCCGTTAGAGGATTCTTAGGACCCCCTGATAAATCCCTAAGGGGGGCTCAAATACAACCGACTGAAGAAAGAAAAAGAGGCACAGGCCAGGTACCAAAACAATGCGGTACGAAGAGGCATTGAAAGAGGATGAAGAGAAAATAAAAGAAGAGAAGAACAATGTAGAAGGAATAACTGAACTCCGAGGAGTAGTGATAGTTGACAACTGCACCGAGAATGCCTGGCTTCACGGTTGCGGTGAGATTTATTAACAACAATATGTGTGTGTAGAGATGATTCTATCCCCAATATTATTGCTTGTCCTTATAGTAATATGTTAATTGGCGGGCTGTATATTAAAAAAAAGAAATATTTTCAGAGACCATACGAAAGAAAAAAAATAAACCGAAAAAAAGATATAAAATCGAAAAATAAAAACAATAATAAATTCTCATTATCTTTATTGTTTATAAAAAATTTACAAATATATATTTAATTTTTACTAATATACCCGTAGTAATAAACGTATAAAACATTACTAATAATCTATCAAATCAACTAAACAGACATGTCCTACTCAGCGTGTAACACAGAGATCCGTGTTGTCTGATCCTATAATAGAAAAATCTATTACGATCTACATTTAGCCGAGGATTAAGGAGTACAAATCTCTCTCCATGTAGAGTAATAAAGAAATCAAATAATATTGTGAAAAAAACAAAAATAAAACAACCTAACTCTCAAAATCACTAAGTCAAATCTAGCAGAAGAGTGACAAGGAACCGAAAAGAACTTACATTATTTGAATCCATTTGACCGCACAGAAACTTTCGAGTTAGGAACACATGTCCTTCAATAACAAAAGAAATTAAAATACAAAGATAATAGTTTTTTTTATTTTTTTATGTGAGTAGCCTCTGAGGACCGGTTGGAATGGGCATCATTAATTTCAAAGTCAATTTTTTTACCTTAAAATATTGTATAGGTATACGTTATTATATAATAATTTACCCTAAAATATTGATCAGATAAGAATCATGTAAATAATCAGAACCACCAGATCAACCCCCAATGCTACTCAGTCCTAACCCTCTATCTTATCCATCCCCTAATTGAACCCGATTTTAGATTCCACTAATTGGATCATGTATAGTACTAATAGAAATATATGAATCTATTGTAAAGATAATTCACTGGCAACCCCCGTAGCAGGCATTCGATGTTCCGAACTGGAGACCGATAAACCATACAGAGGGTCCGAAACGAGTTTTCTCATTATACCCCGTATGGGGAAGGGGCCGAAGAAGAAGAAACCCCTCCGACACCCCACAATCAATACTATAAAGCGTGTGGTTCATCGGAAGACCCTGCCCTTAGACCAAGGGGAGGATTATATGTGTCCAACCCCGGATTAACTAAGTATTCACCACGGAACGGCTTCGAAGAAGACCCCCATACTCCTGTCATCTATGGTCAATGACACATTGCATGATATCCAATTAAACTAAAATAAAAATTTTCCTCCATATATATTTGTTATACTTAAACATTAAAAGCAAATATTTTAACAAACCATAATAAGATTTAAAAATTCATAACTTATCTGTGACTTCTACAATTTAACAAATAAATTGTTTTTTTGCTTGTGTTGTATAATGTTACTAGGCATCCATGGCATTCGAAGCGTTTTTAAACATACGTATAGTATATAAAAAGAAAATTAAATTTACTAACTAATTCAACCATTCAGTCAAAAAGCAAACATAAATATGTCAAAATTTTCACCAAACAAGTTACATACAAGAAATTTCTTATTTATATTAGCTAAGTAAAAATCTCTGAAGAGTTTTTCCTTAAAAAGACCAAAATATAATTACTTTCTAAGTATTTTCCCAATTTATCTTAAATGGTAAAAGACACGGTAAGCTATCAGCATTTTGCGGCTCTAATGTTAAAGCCAAATTATCACAATGATATTCAAGCTAACTATGATCAAGAAGTGAGGTCAATCTTCTAATATTACACACAAAAGAAAAACTGCTAAAATAGACAAATTTAGTGTCCTCAAAACCGGTGTCAAAATTGAGCATGCAAAGTCGTCAAAAAGACAAGTTTTCAAATGTTAAAAAGAGAAAAAAAATTCTCAACTGAGTACCTTTTCTATGAGTGGTTAATTGTCATTCTGATGAAAACAAATTACTCTATTTGAATAGTTTTGTATGTTCAATTTTGACGCCGGTTCTGAAGACACTTAAACTGTTCTCTTGAGTAATATAGTATATCATATATATATATATAGTAGTATATATAGTATAGTATATATATTATATATAGTATATATATAGTAGTATAATATATATATAGTATATATAGTATATATATAGTTATATCTATAGTTATATATATATATATATATATATATATTTGGTATATATATAATGAATATTTATACATAATTTTAACAAATAAATTTAAATTTGAAATTTCCTTATAAAAAAAATGACAGAACATCAATGTTCAGACAGAAAAATTATAATGTATTCTAAGATAAATAAAAAGTTAAAGGAAAGGATTAAAGATATGAATGATTATGTACTGCTAGATTTTTTGAAAAGTAGATGCTAGAAATGCATGTGTCCTCAAGTTGGGCACTCTGGAAAACTGCAATCTACACTCTATCATCATCACTAAGATCGTATCCTCCCAAAAATTATATTTAAAATGTCAGCAACTAAAGTCCTTTTGCAAT
>JABUQX010055725.1:0-20000 GCA_015478945.1 Trachelipus rathkii
ATTTATAGTATATTATATATATTTAATATTAATATATATTATATTAATATTATATATATAAATATATATATATATTATATATAATATATATAGTATATATATTATATATATTATAATATTAATATATTATATATTAATTAATTATTAATTATATTATATATTAATATTAACTATATATATAATATATATATATATATATAATTAATATATATATATATAAAGTATATTAATTATAATATATATATTATATATATATATATATTAATATTATACTATATATATTTCATTTATTTTCAGATATATGTTATTTTGTTTATTTATTGTTCAATATTAAATACTATATAAAAAGGTACCTAATATAAATGGATGCTGATAAATGACTTATAATTATATTAAATTTATTATCAGCTTAGTAAGTAAATATGTCATCTGTTGAACAAACAAGAGAATCGCGAAAACTACCTCATGTTACGTAATGTGAACTCTATATATAAATATCTCTATCTGGAATAGACACATTCAGTATCATCTTATTACTCATTGTATCTGTCACCTGTGAGAAACGATACGTGTACATCATCGATGGTCTTGAGATGAGGAACGATGTGCGACTCTTCACACGATACCATAGGAGCCTGTGTAAATATTAACCGTAGTTTACCAACATCAACACGCTATAAGTTTAAGGCTGCCCATGGCGGGGTATAGGCCGGGACGCAGCACTCAAAAATCTTAGATTACACGCTAAACAGATAGAGAGATATCCTTTAAATTAATCGACATTATAGAAACAAATCACTCTTACATAATAAGCTCAAAATACATTAGAACTACTACGGAGATAAGTTATATAATAGAAGGAGTAGTAAAGAAAAGATAGTCAGAATTAGAATCACTTATATTTTTGAGAAAATCACTCATAACTAAATGGATTAACTTCTTATTCAAATTGTATTAAAATAACTATTGATTACTGTCTAATGTCAAAAATATATGAATAAATTACAATAACTATATAATTTTATATAATGGTATATTTAGTTATAAGATAGTGACTATATATGACATCTAGGGATTATTATTTGACAAGAGATAGATTAAAGCACTATTGATGGAGACATGACTTCGAACTGGCACTAAGTTCCTTATATATGACCTATGAGGAAAAATTATTATAGAATTAAAAGAGCGATAGAAGCGGATAAGCAAAACAATAAACTTAAAAATTTGCTTAAAGGAACGCTTCTTGCATCTTTAAAAATGGATGCATTGCTCACAAATAGGTGAAAATGCTAAATTAATTTTGCTATATTAATATTAGCTTATGTCCGGGCGCGGGTATATTACATTATTAAATACGTTATATAAGATAATCAGATACCAATCGCACATTTCTATGCTAATTTATCCGATTAATGAAACTTGTTTATATTAGTACGTTTATAAAAAAGAATTCGAAATAAATAAGGGGCAAATATCTAGCTTATTTACGGATAGCGCATCAAAAATGATATATATTTATATATATTGAAAATAATTAAAATAATAGACAATATGAGTAATAATGAGGAAGCAGGAAGCTGATGTAACTATATGTTATAGCTTATGGAGATTTTATTAATAACTCTCACAATAGAGAAATAATTAAGTTGATTATTTCAGATGAAACTATTGAGATATAAAACTATGAATAAGAACTATGTTCCCGTGACAATTATACATTTAACACATTGAGTGATTGTAAGTATTTACAGTATATACTTAAATGATTTAGTCAGTTAGTACAGTGGATATGTCTCTCACGAAATACTTCATCTTAGTATAGCAAGTAAATCTTATTAATGAAAAGGACGTAAACAAACAGAGATATGAAGCCAAAAGAGGACGACATATAAACTACTCCTAACTCTACTTCATATTGTGCAGAGCTCCACTCTACACAAGACGTCACACAAGCTAGGAACAAAGTTTCAATCTATAGATAAGCAACAGACAAACAGACTCGCAGACGACAAGTACACACGTCGTCTATCAATCACTCGCTCCAGAAAGGCTTTTGCAACTAACAACAGTATTAGTACTGATGTTGCCGGCTCAATACTACACACACTACACAACCTGACTTATCATCTTTTGCTCTTCCGACTACGTTAGTGGGGCCGAAATCGACACACCAAAGAATCATATTAAAACAGAGTGATCACTTGTTAGGAAGAACTATTTAAAATTTTCTTAATCTGGATTTAGTATACCTCATTAGAGCTGAGAGCAATAATGTTTATCCTAATATTGAATACGATAGAGAATGGATTTTATCAAATACTATATTATTATTATTTTCATAAGAATAACAATTATACTGATAAGTAACTTGTGTATATAACTATAATTATTTATACTCTCTGTTTCAATCACATAGTATTGTGTTGATTCGCACTATCTCAAGATTTGTAAGTGTCTTAACTACTCCTTCCATGCGAATATCTCGTACATGTCGTATAGAAGAATCTGTATTTCTTTTTTAAGGAGTGAAGATAAGGATCCTTAAGATTTCAGCAAATTTGAACATACGATATAGCTCTCGTAGAGCGTTCTAATGGATTGAGAGTACTAGATAGTTCAGCAGTTTCAGGAATCGTCTCTTGTGGTACTTGTCAGATGAAGAGTTAAAATTTCATGAATTTGAGCATGCACAGAAAAGCGACTGAAAAAGACAATCTACCAGTAAAGACCATCAACCTAAAAATCCTCTAGTAAAATTACAATTTAGAATTCCACAAGGCATTAGATGAAATAATAAATTCAACCGAAATAGAAAAAAATTAACAGTTAATTAAAGAGCATTTCCCTACTATCCCTAAAATTTTTCAAGATGCGGCTTACACAATTACAGCCTTTCACTCCTAGTCAAGTGAATATTGAGCTTATTTTCTGCTTAAAGAAGTTAATAAAATTGGAATCTTAGGCATCTCTAAAGGAGGATTTTTTGAAAAAGTGTTATTTTTTCATATATATATATG
The DNA here is from genome assembly GCA_015478945.1 of Trachelipus rathkii. Lineage (NCBI taxonomy): Eukaryota > Metazoa > Arthropoda > Malacostraca > Isopoda > Trachelipodidae > Trachelipus > Trachelipus rathkii. The sequence goes on from JABUQX010055725.1 coordinate 3,021, forward strand.
TTATTTGAGGATATAGATTTAACTGGTGAAGTTTTAAACATTTTTGTTCAACAAAGAAAATTATTTTAGCAAGATTTAGAAAGAAAGTGAATTATATATGTTTTTTAAATTGAAAATGTTTGTGAATAAAATTTATAAACTACGTTCAGGCCAGCTTTCATAGTTCAAAGAGTGAATATTTTAAACTTTAAGGTGGAACTGAAATATAATTTTTCCGTTTTTAAAAAAAAATAAATAAAAACTTTTTAGTAAAATTATTATACGTAAAAGTGTACGGCAGTCCATCGTTCGAAGAGGAATTGTATTAAAATTTAGGAAGAAAGTGAATTATCTTTTTCAGTTCTTTCGTAAATTCCTTAATATTACTAGAAACATTTTCGAAAGATTTCATTACAAACTTTATTCATACCAATAAAAAATTTTGTAAACAGAGAATTAATGATTCATATTTGTAAATTGGGAAAAGGAATTATCAATAGAGGTCGGAGTCCGTGAGAACGACAGAAGTCTAAGGAAGTACAAGAGAAACAAATATTCTTTAAATAGCACAGAGAGGAAGACCATCAGAGGACGTGCGAGAGGGGAAGCGAGCGATATTATAAAAAAAATTGCATCAGCAAGAGCCCTAAAATTCAGACCAGCCGGCTAATTTATAAAATGCTAGGAAATGCCGTAGCCTGGAGCCTCGGAGCCGGGAGGGGGACGAGCCGGAGATCCCGGAAGGTCGGATTGCCGGAAAATAACATCTTGCCCGGCTCCGCACCTGCTAAACAACTATTGTGTCTCATTAGTTTTCTCTGGTTTGTCATTTTCTCGCAGTTTTGAGACATTCGAGGCTCGCTCGGTCCATTTTTCCCCATTAATTTCTTGTATATTTTGTAATTATAAAATACTTACTTGAATAAATATTTACATGTATTTAATTAAACTATGTATGGAAAATTATTTCTTTCAATTGAGCATCATTTTCAGCATCATAAATTCACGCCCCATGCCCCCTTTTAAATTTAAATATACAAATATAATAAATAATTATAATATTAAATATATATATAATAATTAAAATATTGTTAACCCAGCAAACTTATAATTATACTTGTCTCAGGAATGTAAGGAAGACCCGTATACCACATACATCACATACCTCATATTATACTATATATATACTACCCTCATCACTCACCCTACCTTCCTCTAGTATTAATCACCGAAAATATAAATTTTTATAATAGTCCATATTCATACCCGGGTTCTATGCGAAGTTTGGATTAATGCTACATTACAAAGAATCATTCATTTGAAGGATATCTATTTTCTGCGCCCTAGACGCTCTTGTTAATGTACTCAGTTTTATCTCGTCGAGTAGTCCAAAGAAGAATGTGAGTCAACACCCAAATAACGCCCCGGTAGCCTCAGGCGGTAGACTGCACTCGTCTCCAACTAATCGCTGAGCAGCGCTGGTCTCGTCACTGGTCGGGCCGTGTCGCTCGCACGTGTCAGCACGCTGTTGCTTTCTTGACTCCGCTCTTGAGAGCTCACGGACTTAAAAATTGAGCACAACAGTATCTCACGCCACCGGATCAAATAACAACAACAATAAGGGGTGGAGAAAAGAATAATGAAAAAAATTAAAGAAAAAAGACTAATTATATGGAATGTTATCGATGATATAGACCACCACAGTAGAGAGGAGAATGAGTATACAATGATAAGAATATAATATATAAATAATATAACGTAGTAATAAAAAATAGAACATAAAAAATATGAATTTAAAATATAATATATCCAATTACATATAATTTTAAAAAATATAGTATAAATATATATGATATATAAATTTTATAATATAAATATAAATATATATTATAATTGATTTACGAAGCCGTCATTGAAATTGTGAACAGCAGCAATTGCGCAGAAGGGAAAAACGAAATTAGAGAACATCAGAAGGAAGAATGGAGAAGAGTGAGGATTATTAAGGAAAAAGTTTTTATTTGGATAAGGAAGGAATGGGTAAGAGTTCTTGGAAGTCATTCAGAACTAAGATAGTGCATTTGGGAGGATTGTAAGTTCAGGCTAGGAGAGGCGGCATTGAGATTGGTAGGTGGTTCAGGTAGAGAGTAGCGAAAGGGAAGTCAATTCTGGAGGTAAGTGGGACGGGGTCGGATGATCTGGGGGGTGAAATGTTTTAAATTATTGTATGCTCCGTGACGCATGTTGGGTTTTTCTTTTTTAAAATCTCCAGATGGAGTGGGCAAACTCTATATTTTTTAATACGGAGCAACATATTACTTAATTAACATATTAAATTTTATGAAGTGAAATATTAAAAACAAAAAATTTAAAAAAAAGAAAAAACTTAAAACATTAAATTTTCAGAAACAGAGGATGAAAGCTGCGTTTATAACTCGAAAGATCGTACAGAAAAATCAATATAAAGAAAAAATTAAATAATCTCTTAAAATAGCATCTGGGCTGAAACAACCCTTCTATCATAATTTTTCTTTATATCGTGAATTGATGTATGAAAGCTTAAAAAACATTATTCAATTACCAACAAACCAATCATACCAAAAGCTGCGAGCAATGTGGGACTATTGGTGATATGATAATAATAATACAGTATAATATTATATATTATATCTTATTTTATTATTACTTATATTATTAGTATATATTTACAGATATTATATATATAAATATATAATATAAATATATATATAATATAAGATAATTAATATAAATAATATAAAATAATTAATATAAATATATATAATAATATATAATAATAAAAAATATTATAAATTATCTTTTTTAATATTATATTATAATATATATATTATATTTTTCCTTTCACTTAATGATATATATTTATAGTTATTATTATATAATAATAAAAAATATTTATTATATATATATATATATTATGTATAATATCTTTATTATTATAATATTATATATATTATATATATATATATATATATATATATTTATATCATGTGGCGTGCAGGATTTTTCCTTTAGGGGGGCAATAGGTTGAGTGGATATATATATGTAATATATTATATATTATATATATATTATATAATATTATATATTTATATTATTTATATATTTTATAATATAATAATTATATTATTTATAATATAAAAATATTTAATATATTCTGTCATGATAGAAGTTCTAGCTGTTCAATAAATATAGTCTATCATCATGCTATTATGACTTTCCAGAAAAATAAAAGAAAAACACAAACAGATTAGAATATTACATATTTAAAAAAAAATAGTATGTTTATTTAATAACTATTTAACATTTAAGTTATAATTAATAAACAATTCTACTTATTAATCCTACTTAAAAAAAACAGTTTCGTCTGCAAACAAGAAATAAGGATTCAGATTTTTATTAATTATTTATATCAGGGGTTGCATGACAAGATTTTGGGGGGGGGGCAGACGTTCCCTCCCCCCTGCACTCTCTCCTTCTGCCTACGCCCATGTATTATATATATTATATATATTATATTAGGTAGGGGGGGGGGGGGTAGGGTAGGGGGGGGTAGGGATAGGTGGAGGGTAGAGGGGGGGGTAGGGGGGGGGGTTATTAGTGGGGTGAGGGGTAGGGGGTAGTGGTAGGGGAGTAGGGGTGAGGGGTATAGTAGGGGGGGGTAGGTATAGTAGGTATGAGGGTATGAGCTGGGAGGGGTAGGGTGAGTGAGGTGAGGGGTGATGAGGTGGGGAGTGAGGGGTGCGACTGTGGAGGATGAGGGGAACAAGGGCAGGTTCAAAATACCGGAAATCAGCTGTGCGGAAAGAGGCGGTGGTGGGCCGGGGGGAGAGGGGGTTGTCGGGAGAGAAGGGTCGACGTCTGGTGTGCGTGCGAGGGGGGGTAGGGGAAGAGCTAAATCATGCACGTGGAATAATGATTTTTAGACGTCAGACAGGTCTATCTACTACTACTACTACTAACTACTACTATCTACTACTACTACTTTGGGGAGCTGGACTGGGGGGGGAGCTGGGAGCTACCGGGGGGGGGGACTGTGGGTGGGGAGATGAATGAATAGATAGAGGTAATGAGTAGTGAGAAGTAAGTAGGAATAGATGAGATAATGGAATGAAGGTGAGTAATGAGATGAATAAAGTAATAGAGTAGATGGGGGGGGGGGGGATGAGAGTGAGAGTAGAGTGGGAGGGGGGAATGAAGTTAGGGGGATGGAGATGAAGGTGAGGAGAGTAGGATGGATAGGCTGATTTACTGATTTACGGATGAAGAAAATTACTGAAGTGAGTAGATAGATGGAATGAAGTGAATAATATATATATAATAATTAATTAATTAATTAATACCTATTTAGGTTTTGGTAGCTAAATCTAGTGATTGATGGGAGTGGTGGAGGTGAGCGTTGAGGGCAGTGGTAGCGAGTTACCTAACGAGGCCCCACCCCCAAACCCTGCGCCCTCTGAGAAGCTGGTGTGGGAGGGAGAGGAGGGACCGTCGTTTGGCCTTAAGTGGTGAGAAGGAGCGTACATTTTTGTACACCCTGAAGAAGTTTATTTTTACCAAGAGTCACAAAGGCAGCAAGAAGCTCTTCATAGAATTAGGAATGAAAGTATTTTCTTAATAGTAAGTGTAAATTTAGATTTAAAAATGTTAGTCTTAGAGTTTAGGATTTTAGGGTTTTATAAGGTTTTATTTTTGGGTTTGAATTTTCAGATTTTCAATGTTTTTTTTTTTTATTCTTAGGTTATTTTTTTTATCGTTTTTAAGGGTTTATATTAGAGGAGTTTATTTTTTTTTAAGGTTTTATGGTATTAAATTCTAGGAGTTAAAAATTTGTTTTTTTTTAAGGTTTGGGTGTGAGGAGGGTTGGTGTGAGATATATAAATATAAAGAGAAGATAAAGAAATTTAAAAAAGGATTTTTCAATGTTTTATTTCTTGGAGTTAAGAATGTATTTATTTCTTTATTTATTTTTTTTTATATAGATTTTTTTAAGGGTTTTTAAGGTTAAGAATTATTTTCTTTTAGGTAAAATTTTTAAGGTTTTATTCTTGGAGTAGGGAATTTTAGGTTTCTTTTTAAGTTTTATTCTTAGAGTTTAAGAATTTCTGAGTTTTTAAGGTTTTATTCTTTAAAATTTGAAAATAATTTAAAATTTTATAAATTTTATTCTTAGGGTATAGAGAATTTTAGTTTTTTTTAAGTTTTTAATATTTATTGGAAGATATAGAAATATAATCAGAAAGTATTATAAGGATATTATAATTACATTAATATTTTTTTAGGGGTGTTGATTATATTTATACTTTTATTGTATGATTTTATAGTTTTCATTTTAAGACCAATTGAATTTATTATAAGTTTAATAATAAAGGGAAAAAATTTTTTTACTAAAATTAATTATATGCATGGATTTTTATTGTCTATAATTTGATTATAATTTTCATTATCAAATTTTCTTATTATCGTAAAATTCCTAAAATAATTATTTTAATGGTGTCCCTTTATATAATATTTTAGAGCTTATAATATAGCTTTAAACCTATTTGAGAGTACTTTAGATTCTGTTAACAATTTCAAAACGAATTTAAAATCAGCTTAAATTTAGAAAAAAAAAAGAACGAATGGGATAAGGGAGGTAAAGGGGTAGAGCGGAGGGAGTGGGAGGGGAAGGTAGGAGGTTTTTTCTTATTTTTTATATTTTTGGCACATTTTTCAATAAATTTTCTAAATTGCAAAGATATACACCACCCAACCAGGACCAGACAATAATTTTTTATATTCATTTTTTTGCTACAGTGAGAAAACAAAAATAAAATATTATAATATTTAGAATAATTAAAAATCTGAAACAGCAAAAAAAAAAAACAAAAAAAACACAAGAACAACGAGAGAAGCAAAAACGAAGGAGAATAGGAAGGGCGCGTTTAATATAAACTAAAATTAATTAAATAGGCAGTAGAGGGGATAATATGTCCATTTATATACTTTATTTTTATAATAGATTTAATAATTAAACATAAAATAAAAAAAACAACATATAATAAAAAATATAAATAAAATTAATAGATTACATTCATGTTACAGCGAAAATTTAAAATATTTTTCTTAAAAAAAAATAATGAAAATCTATTAATAACATGTGATATTATAATTAAAAATATTATGCATAAAAATATGACAAATAACACAAATCAATATAATAAGGAAAAAATAACATTATATTATTACAAAACAGATAAAAACACAAAAAACTAGCAAAACGTAAAGGAAAACGAATCTTAGTGGTGCGCGTATATAAGAGGAAATGAAACGAATGATCACAGTGAAAAATTTTGATGACGACTCTTCATAGCATATATCCTCTTAGAATATGTGATAGTTAGCTACTTCAGATATTGTAAACTACTCACGACCTCCACACGTACTAGTATAAATATAATTACAATATATAAAATATATTATTCAATCATTAATATATTTTTTGTTATGAAAACCTTATTAATTAATAATTATATAATATATTATATAGCTTATTACTAATAAGTTATCACTATTATTATTCTCATCCTCTAATTGCAGAAAATCATTTTTATCTGTTCACTTTAATAAGATAAACTGGTAATACAGCAAATGTTTCGTTTCTAATCAATATACATTAATATGTTTCGCTTCATCACACACAAACTCGCTCCAACAACAGAAAAGACTATAAGACAGAGTGTAAACAAATACGAGTACATATAGAAAACTTTTATTCTCTAACAAATTAAAACACTACTTGCCCACACTCAACAATATTAATACCTAAAGAAAATCAACAGGTGAAATAACAAATTAATACAGCAGAATTATAAGATTGGTTAGGTTAAGTAAGGTAATTGTCTTGGAGGGAGGGGGGGTGGGGGGTAGCGAGGTTGGGGTGACGGATAGGAGGTTGTTAAACGTTGTTGGTGTGGGTTGTTTGGTGAATGATGGTTGTGTAAGAAGGGTGGTGGAGAGGGCTCTTGTGTATTACAGGGAGTACAGGGTGTTATGTATTGTGTGGAGCTTGTAGTGTGAAAGTCGAAAGTAGAAGCCCTCGTAGATTCGGATAAATATCCAATAGCAATAAGGAAGTATTGGTACTTAAACGTCAAGCAAAAACAGACGGAGAGACGAGTGACATCCACTATATAATTAATTAAATAAATAAAGATAAATAAAATATATTATATATTATTAAAATAATTTATTAATTAAAATTATTAAATATAATTATTAAATTATAATTAAATTATTATTATATAATTATTTAATAATCATAAATAATCTATACCATCACAACTATATAATTAAAATAAATTAAAATTATATAAATATTATTATATAATGTATTATATAATTATTAAGGTTGCACTAAAGGTCACTCGTACTCTGAAAGTTGATTAATAACTCATATCGAGAGAGTGCGGGGGGCTGCGCATGCTCGATCCCGCACAAGAGACTTGAAAGAGAAAAAGCAGAAGAAAAGGAAATCTTTCCAAAAGAGCCAACAGAGATGAAATCAAAGCTAAAAAAGAATAGATAAAGAATAATAGAATAGATAAGACATGAATAAGATTAAGATAACAAAAGTAAAAAGTAAATTTATAAAATAAATATATTTATATATTTAAATATCATATATAATAATATAGTATATAATATTCTTATTATATTTATATTAACCCCCCCCCCTCAAATCAAACCACCCACTCCATCCCCCCCCCCCCCCCCGGGGTATGGGGGTATATAGTAGGGTGGGGTATTATAATAATAATAATAAATATAATTAATAAAAATATAAAAATAAATAAATAATAAATATATGACTCAACGAAGAGACACAGTTAAATAGTAGAAAAGACTGAGACAAATATAATAATAAAATAAATATTTATAACTTAATAAAAATAAACATTTTTTGGCGTGAAACAGTAAGTTAGTAAATATATATATTTAATATGGTTGTGCGCTTGTTGTGCGAATTAATGAGATTTCGAATCATAAATTCTTAGCGACGTATGAATTCAAGAATTGAAATTAAAAAATATGAAAATGAATATAAGGCTTGTAGTGAAGGGTCACTACCCAAAGCTTTGACTATCCGGCCCTTCCACATCACAAAATATTCTCCGAAACATACCGTACCCCAACGATTCCCACCAAAATAATTACCTACATTATGAGTATGTTAAATTCTATAGATCTATATGGGGAGACACGGACACGACAAACCGAGCAGCACGGAGAGGACAGCAGAAGCACAGCAGAAGCAGCAGCATGAGTAGGTAGGAGTAGTAGTAGGGGTAGGGCCCCCTTAAAATAATAATAGTATATTATAATATTATTTATTATATTATTATATTTTATATATTATATATATATAATATTATCAATTATATATATATTATATATTTATTATTATATTATTGTATAATTGTCTAACAAACAATTAACCAATAATCCTAATCCATTACCGCTCCACCAGATACATCTATTTATGTATCATAGAGTGTGTGCTAAAAAATAATTTTTTTTCTCATCTCGACAGATAAAAGTGCAAAACCTGATATGGTAGTTGTTGAGAAACTGTCATTATTATTGTGAGGTAGGTGAGGGGGGGGATGGGTGAGGGGGGGGTAGTAGGGGGGGGGGGGGGGGTGGGTATAATAATTAAATATATATAATTTATTATATTATATATATTTATTATTATATATATATATCATTTATATAGTATATATTTATTACTATATATATAATATATATATATTATATATTATATATTCTATTAAATTATATATATATTTGATAGTGACGTATATGATATAGGAGGATTTACAAGAGGTGAGGGTAGGGGGGGTAGTATTGGAAGAGGGAGTGAGGTGAGGGGGGGGAGGGGAGGGGTGAGGGGGGGGGTGGAGGGGGGTGGGGGGGGATGAGGTTATATTTATGATATTATTTTTTATAATACATTATATAATAAAAGACTCAGGGGTACCCCTCCGGGGGGGGTCCTCCCCCTCACCCTCACGGGTGGTATGGTATGAGGTGATGAGGGGGGGGGGTGAGGGGGGGGTGGGGGGGTAGTAGGGGGGGGGGGGGATAATAATATAAATAATAATAATAATAATAATAATAAAATTAATTAAAAAATTAATAAAATATAATTACTTAATTTCTTCTAACACAACACATTATATAATATAGTAATAATAATATAATAATAAATATAAAAAAAATAACCAATAATAAATGAAAGATAGTTATAATATATAGTAATTATATATATATATATAATATTATATTATTATTATATATTATATTATGGTAAAATTTCCATCAATATAATATTATATTATAATATTATTATTTATCTACTATTTATATATATTACTACCACGCGTGTTTAATACGTACCACTACCCTACTACTACTACTCACGTGAGTATGTGTATTGATATATATTATATTTATATTATTATATATTATATATATATATATATATATTATTATATATTGTATTTATATTGGGTGGGTTTTTTTATATATATTTATTATATTATTATATATTAGTAGTTAATTTAATCAGACATTACGAACCTCTCTTATCTAACCGCAAACGCGAATAGGTCATAAATAGTTGGCCCTTTTTTTTTCTTACTCAAATAGGTGCCGCCGATCCGAGGGGAAAAGAGGGGTCGAGGCGGGTGGCTCTATGAGGGGGGCCGCTGAGGGTAGTGTGGTAGGGGGGGGCGCTAGTAGGTTGGCTCGTAGACGCGCGTATGTGAGTGTGGGGGTGTATGAGGGGGTAGTATAGGGGGGGTTGAGTGAGGGGTGGGAGGGCGCTGGGAGGTGAGAGTGTGTTATAGGGCTATATATATCCATAGCTTCTAGCACGAGAATGCGACACCTAAATATTGGTAGAGATACGAGGGGGCGCGGGGTCGGCGTGCAGGTGGGGTGGCGTGGAGTGTCTGAAGGTGGTATTGGGGGGTAGGGAGGGTCGATGTGGGTGATTGAAGAGTAGCTAGGATGCATTTCACTTTAATGAGTTATTACCAACTAAAATCCCTTTTCTAAGCCTTTTCTAAGGCAATGACATAATCCTATATACGTCATAGAATAACAAGGCGCGCGCGGTATTGGGTGGCGCGCTACCGGGCGTATGGTTTATAATTGTATCGAGGATTCGATTGGTGTTATTGTAATGTCCCTTAGGGTGGTGGGTTCCTTCTACGCAGTCTCAGCTACCCCACCCCCCCTCTCTCTAACCTTCTAGTGCGATATAGGTGGTATGTGAAAGGAAGCAGTATCCGAGTATGGGCATCGATGTAGTAACGATAATCGGACACTGCTGAATTGATTCCTGTGGTTTACCGGGAGGGTCGAATCATCCTAACACAAGAGCATTAGTATTAAGAATATACCAAAGACTAAAAACCACACGAACTTAGATGAGCGTACTGAATTTCTCAAACATTGCAATGTTGTCTATTGCAATGTTGCAAATGTTGCAAAATCAAAATTTGTCTAAACATTTTGCACATTTTGCTGGAACATCTTTATTTTAGCGTATTGACACGTTTTAAGGGTCAAATTATAGGTTTCGGGTGCGTAGGAGAGCGTGTGGTTGCCGCCGGGGGTCGCACTGACGGTGGGCGATTGGGGGGATCAAGACCCGAGCGCTGCGTAGGCGCGACCGCAGGGCCGAGGCCGCAGCGTCACAGGTGCAAGTGCTTGTTTGTGTTCGGCGCTTTGTGCCGTCTCGATTTCTGATATGCCGGTCAGCTAAACCTTTTGTGTTTCTGACTATCAGCATTTCGAAGCCGTATGTTAGAGATGCCGCCAGCCAAACTATGGTCCTGTGCAGGGGTCGAATGGTGGTATATGGATATGAGTATAGGGTAGTAGTATATAGTGGAGTAGGGTAGGTGAGGTAGTAGTATAGTTATAGTATATAGTAGTATAGTAGTAGTATTAGTTTAGTTGATATAGTGGACGGTGACTGAGTATATATATATGGTAGTTACTATAGGTATATGAGTGGGGGGGCTTTTTAGCACCCCTACGGAGAAGGAGTGCGCCAACGTACGTTGTGCTCCCCCTTAGATTTCTGGCCGTGTCCTGTTAACCCCTTGGATAGGTTAGCTAGCGCCTCTTTTTGATGTTTTTGACTGAATAATGTGGTCGGTCTTGGGAAGCGCTTGTTTATTGGTCGGCTTGATAGGCCGTTCGAGGCCTAGAATGTGGGACGCTTTCATAAAAGTTCGGGTGTAGGTATGCTGGCCGCGTGGAATTGTGAGCGGTTCCTGTGTATGTAACGTATCGCTAACCTCACAGCTTAGCACGCAGCAGCGACACACACAGCAGCATGCGACACGACACCGCAGGCACACACACACACGAGCACACACACACAGCGGTCGGAGGTAGTGTTTGGATGACCGGTCAACTTTAATGGGGCCGTCAAGCTGATACCTTCAAGCTTTTTGATCCTCATCTTTTGATACTTCAGCTTTGATGCCTCAACTTTGATACCTTCAACTTTTGATACCTGCTTTGATGTCTGAATCTTTTGTTAACTTTCAGATTTTGATGACTCATTCTGTTTGGATGTCTCAGCTTTGATTTGAGTCAGGGTGCGTTTGTTACAGGGGAAGAAGGAGAGAAAGGGAGGGAGGGAGTATATTTTTATAAGAGGAGAGGAAGAAGGAAGAAGAGTCTAGCGCTTGAAAGGGCGTTTAAAATAATGAATAAAGAGAAGAGAGATGAAGAAGAGAGGAGAAGGAGGTAATGATTTTGTGTAGAGGTTCGTATACGCACAGGTCGGGCCGTTACATTTGTTGTTTATTTTTTGTTATTTCAGATCAGGGTCTTTTAGTTTGTGAGGAAAAGTGGTGATTCATGTAGCCGGGAAAGAGTGTTTAAAAGTTAAGAGTTAGTAGTAGAGGGAAGTTAAAGTTAAAGGTTAAAGTTTTCCATATTGGAAGGGGGATGAAGATGTTACATGTTTTCATGTATTGGCAAGATAGCAGAAGGTGTGGTTTTGAAAAACATTTTTTTGTGGTTGTTTTGAAAAGACAATTGTGTGGTTGTTATAGGACAGTTTGTTGGTGTTTGTGGAAAAACGATTTGTTTCTGTTTTGATGAAGAAGGACATTTTTTCTTTTGTGTTAGAATATTGTTTCTTGAGTGAAAAAGAAATTCGTTCGCATTTGGCGGGAAAACTTGTCTTTGTTGTAAAGACGCGCGATTGTTTCGTAGGGAAAGAAAGTTGTCAAATTGTCGGAACGAAAGGAACATGCGTTGTGTTGGAGGGGGAGCCATAAAGCATGTAAAGAGTAAAACACTTGGAGACAGCAAAACAGCCCACAAAGGGGTCCGCCACACACTATACACAACACCCTCGTGTATTTAACTGTTTTTACTGCTTTACCAAATACTTTATATAATTACTAAAAAATATATATATCAACTACATTTGCTTCATTTTACAAACTTAAACATTTCAATCATTATCACTTTAAATTTTATATACCCCTACCTAACATAAACACAAGCAATAATAATAATAATATAATTTTTCTTGAATTAAACATAAATATAAAAATAAGTTCTTAATATACTAACGAGCGAATATAAAAGGATAGAGGTAAAAACAAGTTTTTTTTAATATAATTTTTTACTGATAAAAGGGCATTATTTAAATATAAAGAATATATATAATATTTAATATAAAATATAATATAATAATATATATATAATATATATAATAAACTTATATATTATTATATTATAATAATATTATATATATATATATATATATATATATAATATATATATATATTAAATCTGAGATATACAATGTTGTTTACATAAAGGTATTTTTAAAAATAATTAACAGAACACACACAATTTTTTAAAATATTACCGTATTATATATATATTATATTATATATATATATATTATATATATATATATATTTATATATATAGTAATATATATATATATTATATATATATATATATATATATATATATATTATTTAAAGAGATACACAATGTTGTTTACATACAGATATCTTTAAAATATTACAAATACCAGTTTTATTATATTATAGTATATATATTATTATATATATAATATTATAATATATTATAATATATATATTAGTATATATTATATTATATATATTATTATTATATATTATATATATATATTATATATATATTTTTTGGGCCCATAGGAGCCTATAAGTCTAATGTGAGGATACCTATCTATATATATTCACTATAATCATACTCTATCATACTATATATACTACCCTACCCTATATATATAATATATATATATATATATATATAATATATATATTATTATATATATATATATATTAATATATATAATATATATATATAATAATACCGATATATATATATTATTATTATATAATATATATATATAATAATTTATATATATATATAATATATAATATATATATTATAATATATATATATATATATATTTATATATTATATATATATATATTTATATAATAATATATATATATATATAATAGTGAGTGTTAGGTAGTTTGAGGTGAGTTTAATAGATAATATAGCTTAATTAAACAGAGAAAAAAAATAGTATAAATATATATAATATATAATAATAAATATATATAAATATATTAATAATATATATATATATAATATATTATATATATTTATGTAGATTACTATATTATAATATATTAAATATGCAGCTTTGACGCAGACACATGGGATGAAGTTGAAACTGTGCATTCTCTATAAAAGTCTCCAAAGCTCCTATTCCTTTAGATAGCATAGGAATAAAATATCTTCTCGAGAGCATCCATATATAACCGCATTCTTCAGCGAATTATTCAAGGCTCCATACATAGATTGCATTTTCTCAATGCTAAAGGAAGTAAAGGTAATCAACATTAGTTTGGTCCGCAGCAAGCTGCTATATCACATTCTGTTATAAGGTTTTTCGGCCCTTTCAGTGTAAATTTTATAAACAAACCATAGGCTAGATGTATTAATTCGTCAAGTTTGTCGACATTGTCAAGATGCATTAATATTTCTTCTTTTATTTTTAACAAAGGTTGTAATATTTCTCATGCGAATGTAAACAGAACCCTATTCTTGTACGTTTGAATGTGTTAGCTGAGTAAGTTTTCCAGGTATAGTTGCGTACATCAATACTTTTTAACACTATCTGCAATAATGAGAAAACAACATTCTTTCTATTATACCTCCTCTCGGCGGCGTCGTTGTAATGGATAGGTTCACGGGTATGACGTCGAGTGTTGAGGTCGGAGATATCACTGACTGGCCGAGGGCGGCTTGTACCGGCCGATTGGCGTTCCACGGTGTTGCAAGTGAATGACGGGAGGAATTCTGTGCGGAAGCAGAAATGAAGCAAAGGGTGTTATGGCAATGTACGACCAGCCGGTAGGAATGGCAGGTATGTCAACGATCACAATGTAAGGTGGTTTGACGGGATAGGATAGAGAAAAGGATAGGTGCAGGCTGTGCGGGGGAGATAACAGAGGGGTGGCTCGTAGGACGATGTCGTTAGGCGAAGGTTCGTTGGGGTGGTGTGTGAAGAGAGAGAGCCATGAGTGGTGGCAGCTGCAGTTGGAAATGTCGTAACTGAAGAGAACTGTTGTGATAGGCCTAACCACAGTCCTCAAATGCTCATGATCACACTCATACTTTCTAACCAATCCATAAGCGAAGTAAACTCAGATACCAACATAACCGCCTTCACTCACTCAGAAAGTCCCATTATACCATCCACCTGCTTACATCCGACATGCGACTAAACATGCTTTACTAGAAAGAATTAGGCTTAACTACAAACTAAACTGATCAAATATGACCACTGTCTACCAAAGGAGGTTAACTACTTCCATAACACTTCAACCAATCCGTACGAAAAATCAGAATCTTTGACAAAACAAAAGAAAACACGATATTAAAACCTTCCCTAGTAATCCAAATCCAATTAATAATAATAATAATCATAATATACATCAATAATATAAAAATAAATAAAATAATAATAAATAATAATAATAAATATAATAAAATAAATAATAATAATAAACCCCGTGAAATAATATATATCTAATATAATATTAATAAAACAGATATATTAGGTAGTATGTGAGTATAAATATATATAAATATATATAATATAATAATAAAATATTATATATATAATATAATACAGATATATATATTTATATTTGAGCTATAGGTAGTAGGTTTGGGAAATGTTCTTACATGAAGGTGGGCGGGGGCTTTAGGCGGGACAGTCGAAGGTTGAAGATTAATCGGGTCACAGGAGTCCTGTCACAAGAGTGCCCAGTCTACATCTTCGTTTAACGATATAATCATACTTATATTCAATTTTCCTCAATGTCGCGCGATGCCAAGTGGCGGAGTGAGCGAGTGCGCAAGTGTCTCGTGGCCTGGGACACGCTGAGCCGGATATTGTTTTTGGGTCAGGATTCATACGTTAAAGGGTATTCTTTCAAGCTGACGGAATAAAAGGTATGAAACATCCTATCGAAGATAAAGAACTGATTAAATTATTTATTCCGAATTTTAGGTACAGTTATTTTAAATGTATAAATATGACATCGTAATACTAATAATAAATGAGACTGCAAAGTATCCTATTTCGGCTTCATATTATTTTTTTTAGGCACAACTCTTTTATTTACAATTTTTTAATCTCTTCAGTCCCCCCCCCCCATCGACCCATATAATTTTATCTGGGATGATGGATTTATTTCCTCTAAGAAAAATAATTGTGGGTTTAAAATAATAAAACATTTCACCGTTTAAATTGATCTATACGATAAATATATTACATTATTAAATTAACTAAGGTGTTCCCCAGTGAAAGTAAAGTTCTTATCACAATAAATTCTATTCGGTTATACCGCTAACACTGGGGAGCAAATGGATCCAATAATATTTATACATAATGAGATAGATTACACTGAAGACTCCTCTTAACATTATTCAAAATATTTTGTCATTAAAATATAGCTCCCTCGACCCGTGAGCTTTGGGGATTATAAGTAGAGCCTTAATGCCTTCACGTATGAACAAGCTAATTAAACACAATTTTAATTATTCACAAATTGCTATTTTTTTTCCAAATGTTTCGAAGTATGTGGATGTTGGCGCCAGATGGCAGCAAGTGGTCGGGAGGCGGGTATGACGGGGAGTGGGGTGAGTTTATCAAGGGAACGAGACCGTGATGTCGTAGTGACGGTAGGGAATGAATACAGTCGATGGGGAGGGAGGAATAAGAAACTTTTAAGACAGAGCATCACCTTCTACCAACGTTCAAATCTAAAACGAATATGACGATGAAATAAGTTTCGAGAGGAAAGATAATGTAAAATTACTGGAACAAACACAAGTCTAAGAGATAAGGGATATTTCAACCAATCACGGAAAGGTTATTAGGATATTTCAGCCAATCACAGAGTAGGGGGCGAAGAATGATAGGGATAGAGGGGGGGGAGGGTGAGTGGTGCAACATGAAAACAGCAATCAAGTCTTCATTTTTATATTATATATATATATATATATAATATATTTTATATATAATATTATATATATATATATATAATATGGTGGGGGTGATATATATATATATATATATTATATATGGGTAAACATGTACATAGGATAGACCCACATATGTAAAATCAAAGAAATCCAAATAGCATACATAAAAAATATCTAAAGAATACCTCTTCCACCGAGAGACACCCCGAGGGTTTCACCCCTTGCTAGATAAATGAATCCTCCAGGGGGTATCACCCCGAATGGGGTTGTATAGCAGGCATTCCTCCGAAGGAGGGTAAGCCGCCTGCCCTTCTTCCGAGG